>JARHVA010002907.1:1312500-1315000 GCA_037957365.1 Torreya grandis
ATCTTATAGAAGATGAATCTGGTCATGAGGATAATATAACCCATAAAAAAGGAGCATGAATAAGTATATCAATAAAAATTTAAATCTATTACATTATTTCAAGAGTGCATTCATGAAAATCCTAAATATCTATAGAATATTCTTAATACCACATGAAATATTTGATTTTTCTATTTGGGAAGGCATTAAATATGACATCATTTTTTTTGGGTGGAATGTGAAACATATTAGCATAATAAAGGGGAAATTGTCACCAACCCAAGAATGATCCAACCCTTTCCTATCCCTATTTGGGTATGGTTGAATATGTCCATAGACTTTGTTGAGGGAATACCTAGGTTAGGAAGGAAATAAATTATTCTCATGGTGGTGTATTTGTTCTCTATGTATTCCCATTTTTGTTCCCTCAAACATCATTTTACGACATTATTGTTTCTCACACCTTTCTTAATAAGATGTGTCACCTCATGGGCTACCTAGCTCAATTATGTATAATCATGATTCCACTTATACTAGTCACTTACAAAAGGAAACTTTCCACCACTATGGATCGCAACTTAAAATGAGTTTTTTCTAACATCCACAAACTAATGGTCTAACAAAAGTTGTCAGAAATTTCTTCAAGACCTATCTACAATTTTTTGTCAATAATCAACAGACTCATTGATTCAAATGGTTACCACTTGTTTAATGGCGGTACAACTATAGAAAGCACTCTATGATAAATATTAACCCATATTATGTCATATATGGTCAACCACTACATTCTCTCCAAATATACCTTCCATGTAACTCCCAAGGTACAAGTAGTTGATGGGGCACTCTAGACTTATGTAGTTATCCTTCAAAATTTTAAAGATAACCTCTATCTTTAATAAAACTACATGAATCAACAAGTTGATCCACATCACTTACAAAGATATCTTAATGTTGATGACATGGTTTTTTATATGGATCCAACTTTATAAGTAGTCCTCTTTGAAGTTGAAGGGTGATTAAAAACTCACACCAAATATTTATAGTACTTATAAAGTACTTTCTAATATTGGTCCTCTAGAATACAAGTTGGTGCTCTCTCTTCCTCAAATATCCACATAGTTTTCCATGTATCATGTTTTAAAAAGGTCATATGTCATCATGTACAGGCCCAAATGACACTCTTGAATCTTGACATTGAGGTCACCATCCTCCTATAATCTAAGTCCATCATCAATATATAGTATTTCTAACTTGATAAGCATACTATCATTGATATTTTAGAATTATGGTGTGGCATGCAACCAAAAGACGCAACATGAGAACCCTCACTCAAATTATAATAATAGTTTACTAATTTCAAGCTTCGATGACAAATATTTTTTAATCTAGAGGGAATGTTAGGACCACTTTGTCTAAACTCTTTTAATTTTTATTAGGTGTTATAAATAAAATATCAGATACACATGTGTTGTAAGTGATCCCATTTTCTATTTTTACCTACCCCACATGTATGGGAGATAGTAGTTATCTTGAGTAGAATAACTTAAATAAAGTGATTGTATAAAAGAAAAGAAAATATATTAAATATTTTATATTGAGCCATGTTATTTAAGGAGGTTTCCTGCTCGAAGGGGCACATTCTAATTTGTAATGAGATTCTATCATTTTGAATATAATATTTTTCTTCCCTTCCATTTAATGCATATTGATTATATTTTTGTTATTATATTAATTTATCTACAATAAAGGTCCTAAAGTAATATTTATGAAGAAATTATTATCCCACATTTAAATACATTTAAGTAGTGTATGTATATGATACTCAAATAAGTGTTGGTTATACTTAATCTTAAGACATGTCCCCATGACTATTTAACTTTTTATGTACTTTAATTTTTAATTTACAAATAAAATAGTGCCACACAAAAAAATAAGGATTGAGTTTATTTTTATTTTAAATTCATACATGTTCATAGAATGAGTTAAAATACACCATGACATCCTATGAATTTCACTTTAAGTTTTACTTCCTTAATTGTCATGTGAAAAGGTTATGAAAATTCCAAAGCCTTACTAAATACACATTAGGAGCTCAACCTTCCATCATTTTTTTTATGAACACAAATATAATGCTTTAGAATAAGAAACTTTCTAGTTACCATATAACCTTATTGGATTTAATGTGCCACCAATGACCAAAATAAATCAACAAAGCACAAAACTAATACATAATTTACACCAAAAATATAAAAATATATAGACATGCTAAAATTATAAAACTTAACAAATTAAATTTTCTATAAAACCATTTTTATGCTGATAAATAATTAAATTAATTATCTATTTAATAATTTTTAGTGTTTATGTTATGTTATGCATATCCTCAATTTATCTAAACCTTGATCTAACCCATTTTTAGGTGTATGCCATAATACATTGATCATGAATTTGCTATTAGATATAGATTCAAGAGTAATAATTATATTCTACTTTTAATATTTTTCCCATAACCTTATTTGAA
>JARHVA010002907.1:1320000-1322500 GCA_037957365.1 Torreya grandis
AGATGAGCTATTGAGGATAAAACACACCAACTATAGCCATGATGAGCCTTCCACTTCTTTATATATAAGTTCTCTACTATTCTTTTTATTTAGTTATACAATATTTTTATTTTGCATCGCTTTATGGTAAAGAGTTGAATTATTTTCTCTCGACACAACAAAATTATAGATCTTCTCATTTATGAAATAATAACTCAATAAAAGTAGGGTTTGTGTTTTACAAATTTATACTTTTCAATTGTCATCATGATTATCATTTCCTTACTAGACATTTCTAAGTAAGGGATGATAATTTTACATATATATATATATATATATATATATATATATATATATATATATATATATATATATATATATATATATATATAAGCCTTTTTATTTCTCGACACTCTTCTATAATGATGATTATCAAATTTCACTAAGAATTAATTGAGTCATCTTGGACTTGTCCACTTGAGGCCTTACAATGGCTTCTCTTTTTATGCCAAATAGTTCAATAAAATCATAATTATTTGAGATTAGTGCCACTTATACAATGAATATTCACCGCCTTCCTTTCTAATAAAAGTTTAAGGGATGGTTTTAGCCAATGTAAAATATTGTAAATAAACCATATAGTATGACACTCACTTCTAGTTTCTAATGCAAATTAAATAAATGTCTAGTTTAAGGATTCATGGAGGGCATTTTTGGGATTTCTTTATACAGTCAACATACTAAAACAACCAAGTTTGGATCCCTTTTAATGGGTTTCAAGGGGGAATTTGAGAATGGGTGTAATGGTTAGAATTTACAAGATCCCCTTCCATATAAATAAAGTAGCCATGGTTGTGAACATATAAATAAGGTCAATAAGATTTCAAATACTATAAAATTTAATAAAAAAATTCTTGGCCCTATGTAATGTGGCTTCTGTGTAAGTATTATTTTCTTGCGATTCATATTTTAATTTGTTATATCATTCACCTATTGTATTTAATTAATTTAGTTGTTAATACAATAATATAAAAAAGGTTTTTGGTCTTCATGTACATTTATTAAATACATTTTAGTTCTCTTGGATTAAGCCTTTTGTTTGTAGATATAATTTAATTAGAGTTATAAATCATAGCCTATGAATCCCATGATCTCATCCACCACAAGAAAAATGCTCCTTAAAGAAACCCTGCATAGCTTCTCACCACTTAACAAATGGGATTTCAATGGATTTATGCCATTTTTGACCTCCATATACATTTAATCCTCTAACAAAAAAGTAGAAGTGGTAAAGCAAGCACACCAAAATAGTTTGATTTTTTAGTAAAATTTATAGTATGGGTTCAAAATTCTTAGGCAGGCTAGTGTGGGTTCGATATTGAATCGCTATATATATGTATGAAGTCTTGTTCTCAATATTTAACCATTGATAATGAATCTATATACACTAAATTTTTAATGGTAGGATAATAAAATTCATGTAATGTTTTGTCAAATTTGATGTGATTAAAATTTCCCATAGAAAATGTCACCAATTTCACTCCTCTTTACTATTGTTTTTTGCTAATGTAAGATGAATGTTGGTTTTGTTATTACTACACCAACATATTGCAAAAAAGATTTTCTAGATGAAAGCCATGAACACAGCATCTTCTTTATTTAGGTTAATCTCAATGTTTGTAGATGATTTTCCATCATAAAAGGTAACATGATTCTATTATAAAGATAATTAATCATATGCTTTTCACCTAAATAATTTCTCTAGTAAAATGTTTTTCCAAAATTTATAAATGGAGAAAACTCTCTGCATGCTGATTAAGCATGTCCTCAAATTTTACTTTAAAAAATTATTCCACTTGATAACCTACTTTCAAATGAACATGGGAATTTGATTTTCCATTTTGATGATGGCTACAAGGATAGTGAACAATAGAGGACTCTTTATTTTGGGGTAAAATACTTTCTCAGCAATGTGGATGCTTTCACAAGCATTAGTAGACTAAAAATCCGAGTCAGGAATGTCAAAAATAAATGTGACATCCCTTGAGGCATACATGTGATTAAAACCATAAAAATTTATCACATTTTTAGCCTCCTTTAGTTGAGTTTTTAGGATCGATTCATCATAATTTTATTTTTAAAGATTCAAATAACATGGTGCATAAACAACATATATGGTTCAATAGAATAACAAATTTGAATCTCTTTTTCCTCTCATGTGAATCTTCATTATCTTACTTAAAATTTCTAATCTTGGAGTCCTATAGGGGTTTATTAGTCTTACTTGAAATTTTTATAAATTGTTAAATTTGGAGTTTTGTTGGGGGCTTCTTGCTCTTCCTTGTAATTTTAAAAACTTTATTCATTAGACTATCTAAATTTTTAGTTTTATTTCAGACTAATCCAACATATAGAAATACTGTTAAAATTGAAATTTTTTAAGATAAATTTGGAGTCTTATTGGCAATTTCTTGGTCTTCCTTATAATTTTTAAAACTTTGTTCATTAGACTATCTAAATT
>JARHVA010002907.1:1327500-1337500 GCA_037957365.1 Torreya grandis
ATATGACTTTTATGAGATAATGAGATTAATATAAGGGTGATTAGTCCTACATATTACCTCTAAAAAGGTGGTCTTTCCTATTGGATGTTCTCGTCTATCACTAATTAGTGAATATGCCTTTGGATCATTAGGAGACATTAGGATCTAAAGTCCCTAAAGCTAAAGGGGTCAATATATTACCCACTAATCCATATTTGTCCTCTACCATTTCCCTACAGTCATAAACCCTCTACCCATCCCTATTTCCACCCTTGTTATTGCATACTTTTGGATGCCATCCTCAAATTTATTTTATGATATTATTAAGAAGGATCTTTGTGAGACTTATAATTATTCCATTTACTTTAAGAAGATGTTAAAATATTTCATCTACACTTTCATCACTCTCATCCACAAAAACACTAATGCTAACTCTATGGATATTTTTTGGTGATTTTATTTGTGCAATACAAATTAAAAATTATTACTAAGGCCACGACTTTGACAATTAAAATGCTTATTACCTTTACCATAACTCCATATTAAGGTGGTTTTATTGAAGGAAAAAATATCCTTGATTGTATTGTTATGATGAATTAGTTATTTAATTGAGTTAAGCTTGAGAAGGTACCTACTATGGTTATCAAGCTAGATATTAGTAAATCCTATGATAGAGTTGATTGAAATTTTATAATAAAAATCATGATAAAGTTTAATTTCATACAGTAAAGGCACAAAGGATGCAAAATTTAAGGGACAATCATATAGGCCATCCAGGAAATAGGAAAAGACCTTAAAATAATGTTTTGAACATTTCAACAGTATTTGATGATGATACTATTTTAGTGAATCTCTAAACGATGTATGATGTTAATAATTTTAAAATAATAACTAGTTTATACCAAGAGGCTTTTATCACAATCATAATTTTATAAATCATGACATATTATTCTTTAAGACTTTAATTATTAATCAATATCACATCTATAAAATCCTTGGTTTCCACATAAATTATTTTCTTAGTAAATATTTGTGTAGTCAATTTTTTCAAGAAATATCTAAAACATATTTATTCAAGGATATTATTTCTAAATTTCAAAATAGTTTCCCCACTTAGAAAAGGAGATGAATCTATTAATTAGGGAAAATTTAACCTATTCATGTTGTCCTCTAAATTTCAATTTATATGATGTCTATTAAGAAATCTAAAAAATGTCAAAAATAAACTCAATTCTATTATGGAAAGGTTCCTATGGAACTTTGATATGAATAAAAACTAGTGGAATAACAAGGGATAATAAAACTAAAATTTAAAATAGGTTGTGGTAGTAGAAAATTATCTTGGATTAAGATTGTATAGACACATAAAATTATCCATTAAGTGTTTGATAATGTTTATTATTGGCATCATTACCCTTATATGGTCTATTTCCCATTTTGATAACTTGCATTATATAAGGAATCCTTCATTATCTTGTAAGTACTAAATTATCATAACAAGATCCCTATTTCAAATAAATACATCACTATTCATCCCACATGCTCTAGTTAGTCATGTCATAATAGCTTATGGTGTTTTAGGATAAGTTCGAACTAGCTAGGTATGGTTATACTATGACCTTTATCACCTAGTGCACCCTTCTCTTCCACTCATCAATTATCACTTTTTTTAATTTATATGTTTAAAAATGGTTCTCCCACAATTTTGGTAAATTCATTGAAAATATTCTAAATATTATCATATAAATTCACATCAAGGATAATCATTATTCTGTCATGGTGTCTCTCTAGCAATGTCATTGGACACCAAGTAAAAGAACACTATTTATTACCATTTTAATTTTTTATCATTATAACAGTCAATAACTAAGATTGACTATTATTTATTACAAATCAAGGGCATCTATTGTTAAGCATTTCAATGAATCATCTATCTAAATTCATTTTAGTTGTATAGTCATGGATCACAAAATCACAATAAGAGTAATAAATAAATTGATCTAAGGACCATTTGGGCTATGTAGGCAATGTTTTATTAAAAAGGGTCTTGAAGGCTAGATCAACTATTCTTACTAACACTTTTTTTGTTCCCTTTTATTATCTATTAATTTTATAGTGTACATGATTAGATTTTTTCCATTTGTAGGTCTTTCACATAAATATTCTTACATGCCCAACCAACTATGACACAACCAACTAGGACATGGCCACAATCAATAGACAATGCCAGTGTACCCCTATCCACCTCCTACAGACTTGTCCCAATAGATTAAAAATTACTTTTTTAGCCATGTCTATGTTTTCATATAATTTCATATGTTTTTGCACTTACATTCAACCTATAGAGTCAGAACCATTTATTGTTTATGGAAGTTTTCACATCCTTAGGCCTTTTTACTATTTTTATAAATACTATAGTTTACTATATTTTAATATTAAATCGGTACATATCAATGTTTCTATTTCAATATCTTAATTGTAGTAATTCAAGACAACATGAATTAAAAGGGTTAAACATTCTAGTGAACCCGATATTTTTAGAGTATTGATTATTATTTTTCATTGATTTTTTTAGATATGATTAATATCAAATGCCTATACATTATTTACATTGAAATAAGTAACCATCAAACATTGGTAAAATTTTACATAAAATGAGTCAATTTCTTTGACCTTGGATTAAATCCATCACTAAAGAAATTATCTTACCATATTTGATAATTATTACAAAAAGGTCTTTCGTTTGATATTGGGTTGAAATGTGATCTATTTATGAAATATAAATCTTTCACTTTTTTTATTCACTTGATTTTTATTATTTAAGAAACTCCATTTCACTATATTTAAAACTACTTAATGAGTTTCATGGAGGGTTGTATTGTATCTATTTAAATAAACCATTGCATGTGGGGTTTACCCTAATACTCATATACATTGAAAAACACTAAACACTAAGCTTAGTTTCCACATACCTCATGATATATCATAAATGCCTAGGGTCACTTGTTTATACTAATAGGAAGCATCTTTTATTTGTCTATTTTGTGGTGCAATTAAGAGGATCACTTCACCTATAGAATTTACTCTCATTGTACCATTGAAATTGAGGTTAATAGGAAACATACACTATTCTACCTCTATAGTTAGTGATCTAAAATATTTGGCCAACACTAATAAATGAATGAGAAAGTATATTTGAGAGCCTACAAATCATTCAAAAACTTTCATAAATATCCTTCACACCTAGAATTTTTCATTGTATTGTATTCACAATCATTATTATTTCTTGACTCAAATCATATTGTATCTATAGTTACGATCATTTGTTAAATTATATTGTAACATAATTTTATTCACATTTGAATCATATTTATAATTAGTTAAAAAAATGAAAGTCTCTGTCAAATGTTACATAGGATTATGCATTTTATTTTAGAATATTCTCTTACTTTCCATGATTTTATTCATATAATTTTTACTTTCTTAAAGTTCGATAATGTTCCAAAATTTACTTTATATAAAACTCCACTACATGGTACTTCAATTATTATAACATTTAGCAATCATTATACAATATTTTAACCAAAATAAAAGTGTTAATACTTCTTTTTATAATATCTAATCCTAGATACTTCATATTATGACTAGATGCCAAGGATCATGTAAAAAACCTCTTGTAATTCTCCCTCCTCACCCTAAAACTCTTTTTATTTATCAACCGCTTCCTATTTTTCATCAAAGGCTCATTTTATATTTTCATGTTCATGTTATCCAAAGTAAATGTGGAAGGACACCCTTACCTCCCCAAGCCATTCATCCTAATCATAATGTTCCTCTTCCTCCACCTCCTATAAGTCAAGTATCTCAAACTAAATGATATGATATCATTTAACGATTTTTAAATACCCCTACCAATAAATATATTCAAGAGATACTAATAAGGGAACCAACTTGCAAGGATATATGATATACAATATTTCAGGATACAAATCTTCCTATGGATACACAACCAAATACATTTACGTTTATTATGAATAATATCAATGATGTTGATCATGTTTTTAATTTTTATAAAGAATATGTACTTCCAAAGCATATCATGAATACAAATATTTCATTATATATTCAAATCCAAACATATGTGTAAAAAGTAAAATATACTCTGGTTGACAATGTTTACGGAAAAAAATATTTTTAGTTATGACTTCATACATAAATTGGGATTCAATAAATATGATCTTATAAATTATGAGAAAGAAACATAGGGATTCAATACCATTTCAAAAAAATATCTGACACTATTGCAATGTATTTATTATTCAACCTAAAATTAATATTTATTACTTTTCAAGTTGTCTTTAAGTATTTAAAATATAATTTACTCTTGGGTAAGATTTGGATTTTTTAAATTGAAGATATACTTTATATATTTCATATATGAATTAAATTTTTATATGATAGGCATGGATATACAATTGTAGTTTATGATGCACCTTCAATCAGTCATAATCAAATAAAATGTATATAATGCCATATTAACAACCAATTATAATGGAATAAATACGTACTAATGAAGTGGGTAAATCAATAAATATAAATAATACCTTACCAAGTCTCCAAATTCCTAATCAAATAAAAATATCTAACAAAGAAGTTCTATGACAAGTACAAAGTACTAATGAAAATAAAAGGCATATCAAGGAAGATATATCACAAGTAAAAATTCAACAACAAATAGAAGAGACTATTAAGTAAATCATTATTACTAGAGGTTTTTGGATTTTAACGATAATGTGCTAATTACAAGGATAACTAACAAAGTGGAGAGCACAATAGGTGATAAAGATACATAAATCATATAGACCACATAAAACATCTTTAATTAGATCAAAATGTAGGTGAAGAGTCTATATAAAGTAACATGACCATAATTCATATTGCATTAGATTATAGAATAAATCAAAATAAAGTAATCAACTATGCATACATCATACATAAAAGAAAAGATAGAAAAAATAGAACAAGATAATTTATATAAATCTCTATCAACATAGTGAAATTGAATTTATTACATCAAAGTACTATTTATAGTCTTTTACAATCTTGATTTCTCTTGATATTCAAACCTTATTAAAAAAAAGAGAGAAACTTTTTGCATTCTCCAATTATACGATTAGACTTTTAAGGTTGAATAAGTACAATACTACACAAAAGACAAAACCAAACACTTTAGAAATGTTTTTATCTTATATACTTCACATTTTTATCGATTTACATTTTAGATCCAATACATTCCTTGACTAAATTATTTGTCTCAACATGGAGGGATGTGCATAGAAACATAGATATACATTGGGAGGATGCCTGTAAAATTTCACATGCAAGGTTTCAACTACCATACAATATTAAAGTAGAATGGCCCTTATTTAAAGAGGATCAATGTCCCAAAATTCACATATATCAGTCCATGGATATATGGAATACATAAGGAGTATAACCTAGATATTGGTCACAAATATTTAGTCATAATATTGCACCTCTTCCAATACCCTGGTACATGCATCAAGAGTGTAGAATGGAAACCAAATAATGGATGCAAGTTTAGTACAACTTTATCCAAAATTTTGTGTTTTGAGATGATAATCCTTTAGTGAAAAATGTCCTTAAAAGGATCAAAAAAATTCTATTTCATAGATGTGCAGAAGATGAAACAAATATTACTAAATCATCTTCTCATGGGGAAGCTACACAATATCTTGATTTTGCACTATGTAATTACAAAGTTAATAAAAAAAAATCTTCAGATTCAACCTTGAAAAATAATAAACAATGGTCTAATATAGTTTATTGACAATGATAGTGATGTGGATCTTGATTTAGAAGGGGGTTTTGAACCACAACGTGAAGAGGAACATAAACCAACACAAAGTGAAAATTAGGTATAAGAAGAGAGTTATGTAATATTGAAATTATACAATGGGAAGTTAAATGTATTTTAAAATATACTATGTTGAGTGAATAAGGTAAAATATTTTAGAAATCATTTCAAAATATGCAAGGAAATATTGGAATAGAAGTGCCCCCTAATCATGCATCAGTGAGAGCTTACTAGGGACAAGAGTAGATCTTCAATTCCATGCAATTTTTAAGAGACTACCAGGATGTGTTTACAAGTAATTTTTTGGATGTCAAAGGAATAGATCCATCCATGGGATAGATTCACATTGAGCTAAAGGAATGCATGCACCCCATTAAAATGTGACCCTACATACTTAATCCTAACATGAAAACTAAAGTAAAGGTTAGATTAGATCAAAGGGAAGAAGCTAGAATTATTTATCTATTTGAAAAGGTAGAATGGGTGAGCTCCATGGTGGTAAGACCTAAGAAGATGGTAAAAAAATGGGTGTGTGGTGATTACTATGCAGTTAATGATGCCTACATCAATGATCCATTTCCTATCACTTTTACTAATGAAGTCTTTGAATTTATCACTCACCATGAGGTAAATTCCTTTTCAGATGGTCTCAATGAATAGCACAAAATTCTAAATGCCAAATAAGATTAGGATAAAACTACCTTTTCTAATGAATGGAGGTCATTTGAATATATGGTAATGCTATTTGGTTTAAATAATGCACCTATTGTATTTTTTTGAGATGTGGTAACTGCACTTAAACACTTCATTCATGATTTCCTCGAGGGGTATCTAGATGATTGGTTAGTATTTTAACTATTTAAGGATAAATTTTCAAATCTTATATTGATGCTAGAGTGATGTAGGGATTTATGCATCACCTTAAATTAAAGAAATGTCTATTCTTTACACCTTTTGTTATCTTATTGGGTTGCATAGTTTGAAATGATGAAATTTTAGTTGACCTAACTAAATTTTTTGTTATATTAGAAATGACACCTCCTAAAAACTCAACTAAAGTCCATACATTTCTAGGTCATACTAGATATTTTAATAAATTCATAAAAGGATATGCAAATATATCAACAATCATAAAAAAGCTACCGTAGAAAGACAACATATATGAATGGATACCTAAGTGCAAAATAACATTTATTGAGCTAAATTAGTGGTTGGTAACAATACCCATCTTTGTATTTCTTGATTATAGAAAGCCATTCCATGTACATGTGGATGCTTCGGGCACTACGATAGGAGCCGTATTAGCACAAGTAGGTGAAGGTGGGCTAGACCATCCAAAATATTTTACAAGTAGGAAACTCTTAGCTATAGAAAATAATTACAAAACCATCAAGAGAGAATCACTTGCCATGGTGTTTGCATTACAAAAATTTAGGCATTACATTCTAGTTACACCTTTCTAATTCTTCATGAACCACTACAAATTGTGATATCTAGTTAATAAACCAATACTAGGGGGATAGATCTCCAGGTGCTTGATTATATTCCAAAAATTAAAATTATGAATTAATTTGAATTAGCATGGGAAAATGTGAGGCCAGATCATCTCAATATACTTCATAATGGGTAAGAACTAGAAGAACTCAAAGATGAATCTCTTGGTTTGCATCTATTTAGAACTATTGTAGTTCCTGATAATATGGAAGACATCGTAAAATTTTTGGAACAAATAAAATTTCTATAGTATTTTATAGAGTAGAATAAGAAATAGAGTGTTACCACAGCTATACCTTATAGCCTCATTAATTATTTCTTTTACAAGCTTGTTAAAGACAATGTATTGTCAAGGTAGTTCTAGAACATAAGCGACCCCAATTACTTCAAGAAGCTCACCAAGGCACTATAAGAGGACACATTAAAGGAGATTATAATACCATGAAAATAACTTAGAGTATTTTATTGTGGTCTACATCTTTCCAATATGTAAATATAGTTACTAAACATTGTGACATCTATCAACGAGTGGGTAAGCCTAATCAACGAGATGAAATGCCTTTGGTTCCTATGTTTGAAAAATATCGTTTTGAACAATAGGGAATAAATTTTGTTGGAAATATAGCTCCCTAAAGTTTACATATTCATGCCAAATACATTATCATGACAATTGACGAATTCATAAAATGGGTAGAATTTGTTCGTATTCCAAGCTATGGTGTGAAGGATGCTGCCAAGTTCTTATATGAAAACATTATCACATGGTTTGGATGTCTAGTTAATATGGTAAGTGATAGATTCATGTAATTTATAAATGATAATATTAATACTCTCATGTAATAATTCACGACATCACACCATAAAATTACAACTTACCATCTATAGACTAATGGTCTGGTAAAAGCACCATATAAAATTTTTGGTAAGATGTTGAAAAAAATTTCAATATCCAGATAGAAGATTGGGAGGATCATATTTTTGAAATTATATATTTGTATTTCACACATTAAAATCAATCCACCATATTCAATCCATCCAATTAAAATATAGCATCAAGGCAATAAAACTTATGGAATACACTGTAGCAATTTTTTTCATTGCAATGATCATGAGATTAGGGGATCAAGACTCATTAAGGGTATCATTTATAGATTTCATTAGGATGGAATAAGATAGCGTAAGTCCATATTGGACCCAAAAAATCAAAAAATAAATTTAGAAATCATGGCATGATCAGAATCTATAATTTAAGCAATTCTACATAGATCAAATTGTATTGATTAATGAGAGTAAATTTAAATCCTTCCCTAGAAAGCTACATATATGATGGAAAGGACCCTATATCATTATTAAAGTATCGCCATAGGGTACCAAAGTTCTAAAATATTTATAAGGAACCATTTTACTAGGGAAAATCAATGGTTGTAAGCTTAAGCCATATCATCTTTAATCTCTATCATCCTTCTAAAAATTGAGTGGGTGTTGACTATCACTATGTAGTTAGGATTTTGTTTAATGTTTTTATGATGTTTTGTCTCCTAGGTTATAATGTTTTTTAGTATTATTTTGATACATAACCCTTCAAAACCACTAAAACCATTTCTCATCACATGATGTGACCACTTAGCTGAGATAACACACTTAGGATAGCAGGCCACCACTATACCAATTTTGGTAATTAAGTTTGGGAAGGTGACAAAAAATATGAACAAAAAATAGAAAGCAAATGATCATGTCAGATTGTTAATAACATAGTATCTAAAAATATTACATCAGTTTTGAAGTATATTTTGTAATAAAATGACAAATGGATGAATAAAATGAATTGATTAACTAAAGGGACACCTAATCACCATAAATAACTACCATAGCTAAAGTACACAACCTAGACACCAAATTTCCCTATCAATATGATTTCCAATATGTAACATTAATTACAAAGAGAAAATTTATGTGCATGTATTAAATTCATTCAAAGGAAGTAATAACACAAATTTTGGCACCAATTATATATAAAAGAAAGGCATATGGACATTAAAAGACCATTATATTCTCTATTTAACACATGATTTATTGAATTAGCCTTTTGAATATCTATTTGTAACCAGATTTTGCACCAGAGTATAATTCTTTAGATTAATCATTAAATTTGTTTAATCATCCAACCATAGACAAAGGTAACCTATTTATCTCATTATATGATGATCATCAGCAATAAATTAGAATAGGTTTAGGTCTTCAATAAATGAATTACAATGATCTAGAATCCTTTGATTGAATTGGTAGGGTAGAAGCTACTCTATTTGATATAAAAGTCTAAGGAGTAGAATAACCAATAAATATAACAATAAAACATCCACTTTGTGGTTATGAAACCAAAATTTATGAAACCAAGAACTTTTCAAAGGGCATGCATCCTTTATAAAGTGTGTACGCCCTTTGTAAAGGGTGTGTACCATTTATAAAGTGTATACACCCTCTTTAGATTGCAATTTTTTTTTTTAATTTAATGTTTTTGAAAGTTAAACACACACACACACACACACACACACACACACACACACACACACACACACACACACACACAAAACACACACACACACACACACACACACACACACACATCTTTTACTAGTAGAAGTTGTTTTT
>JARHVA010002907.1:1342500-1380000 GCA_037957365.1 Torreya grandis
AAGGCTAGCCATTTACGCATAATTATAGACACATTGATTAAAAATAGACAAATTATTAGGACTTCATATTGAATCCACATTCAATCCTTTTACATTCAATCCACATTCAATCCTTTTATATATGTCTTAGGGTATAGGGTTTAGGTATATTATTTAATGTTCATGGTTTAGGTTTTTAGGTTTCAATATTTAGGGTTAAACGTTTAGTGTTTAGGGTTAGGGGTTAATGGTTTAGGTGGAAATGGAGAAAAATGATGTTATTATCTATAGAAGATGTGAAACATGGTATATAAGGATCTAAGATATAGTGTCCACCCAAAAACATACCTTTTTTAAGTAGGCACATAATCACATTTGACTAAAATTTAAACCTAGGAGTAGGAAGGAAATAATGGGTGTTATACTAGATTATCAAACCTTAACCATGGTTATAAAAACCTAATAATATACTTAAGCCAAGAAAATATGGGTAGAAACTAAGCTCATGCCTTATCCTATAGTTGACACATAAACCCTGCACATAATGAGTGCTCAAGAAGTCTACCTTAGGTTTTATGAATTTTGGAGGAGCTAGGAATGTGAACGAACCCTAATGTTTTGAATAAAGGATCCCCATAGCTTTATAAATCCCATCATATCATAATTTTTCACGTAAAATGTTTGAAGTGACCTGTATTTTATCTCAGATAGAAGGCACTCTGAAGAGGAAAAATCTTGTAGGCTCAATATGAATATTGTAAGGAAATGAGTTAGAGACTATTAGAACCTTGAAATGAGATGTAGGTGGATGTTTTAAACATGAGAAAACACATAGGATTCATCATAATAATAATAATAAATAATCATAGGTTTTAATGATTAGCTTTGTGTAGACTAGGCATTATCTAGGCCTAAAATCCCTTAGTAGATGTAGCCTCAGTTATAACACCAAGTAAACCTTGTACATCATTGGAGGACATCGATGGGGATATATATGATGTTTGAAAACCTTTATTTTGTAGACAAGTCAATTGAGAGATCATTTATTATCTAAATAACATCATAAGATGCATAAAATGCCTTCAAGAGCTTGAGGAACTAGGATAGGTTGGAGAGGGTAATAACCAAGGATATAGTGGAATTTATTTAGTGTTTATATGTCATAATTTTATAAACTATAATTAAAGGGTAAAAATATCTAAAACCCTCTAATAGCCTTGTTAATTACCTGATTGGGAAGAAGTGGAAGAAAATGCATCCTGAGGGGATAGTTTGGTTGGGGAAAGATCTTGGACTTGTAGAGGACTCCTTAAGTCTCCTTCTTATAAAGTTTACTTGAACCATATCTATATGGACATGGTACATAATTGATTTTATTAATAATTTTAGATGTCTTGTAGGTACAAGTGTCATACCTTTTTTGTGTTGATTGGATTGAGAAACTGATGATCAACTTAGTGCCAAATGTGAAAATAGTCCAAAGAAGGGTGATTATGATTAAAGATAATGATAACACTTATCTGAAGGAATAATTATGATTAGGGGCACATCCTATGCATGTTGGAACCTATTTCCAACCCCTCTTTATAGTTCAATGATCCCATATTTGAGTTAGTTGGTTTTGTTTGTGTGTGTGTGTTTCATAATTTCCCATGAAAATCAAGTGTGTGTTGTGTTGTTTTATGTTTTATAATATTATAATATAACTGTTTGAACTAGTATAAGATCTTCATCAAGTTTAGATACATGGAAAAAATTCATAGAATCAATGGTCAAGGTATAATATGGGTTCTGGAACCAATTTACCATATACATACTCAAATATCATACATTCACATACAAACCTCCTGCATACACACCTACAGGTGTTACTAATAGGGGAGTGGGAAATTTAATATTAGGTTTTATGGATAAGTGTTTATGATCTAGGATTTTAAGCTTATGGTTTGGGATTTTGGGTCAAGGGCTTAAAGTTTAGGTTATAAGGCTTATGTTTTAGGGTATAAAGTCCAAGGTTTAAAGTTTTAAGGTTCTATTTTTAGGGTCTAGATTTTTGGGTTTAGGTATTATTGTTATGGGATTAGGGATAATGTATTAGGGTTAAGTGTTCATGTTTTATGGTGTTGGGCTAGGTTTAGGGTTAAAAATTCTAGGTTTATTGTGTTTGGGTTTTATGGTTAATGGTTTAGGTGTAAATAAATTGTACCATGGTGTTTAACTAAATTTGTGTCTAGTACTAGTGATTGTAATTCAAATACATGAATATGTCATGTATGAGTAAAAACATACCTACATGTGGTACTAGGTATCTGGCAGATGCAATGAATGAATGATTATATTATTATTATATATATGATACAGGTTGAATGACACAATCTAGAAATTTATGTGTATTGATAGACCCATTGATTAAAAAACTCAAATTTTTTTTAGGAATTCATCTTGAATCCATATTCATGACTTTTACATGAATGTGCCTAGTCACTCCTTTCTATAGATATAAGTTAGAATAACCCTTATCCTTTTAACATATGGCTTAGCCAATACCCCCTCTCCTTTCTCTATATAGGTGATAAATCAAGCTTATAGTTTACAAATAGAGGTCTAAGATTTATAAATTTAGGGTTTAATGTTTATGGTTGATGGTTCAATACTCACAAATTAGGTTTTAGTGTATAGGGACTATCATTTAGTGTTTAAGTTTTAGTGTTATGGCATAGGGATTAGATTATAGGCCTTATTATTTATATTTTATGATTAAAGGTTTGAGATTTTATATTTATGTCTCAAGGGATCATGAGTTTAAATTTTAGGATTTTGGGCTTGGTGTTTGGGGTTAGGGTTTTGGGTTTATGACTTCACACTTAGGGTTTAGGTTGTAAGTTTTAGTGTTTTGGTCTTAGGGGTTTGGTTGAGGTTTTGGGGTTTAGAACTTAGTGTTTAGTATTTAGGGTTTGTGATTTACTATTTGGGGATTAAGGCTTAGGGTTTAGGACTTGGGATTTTGTGTTTATGGTTTGGGGTTTAGGGTTTTAGGTTTAAGGTTAAGAGTTAAGAGTTTATAGATCAAGGTTTAGTGATTAATGTTTTGGGTTTTGTGTTTTTGATTTGGGATTAGAATTTTTAGTTTAGGAGTTAATGCTTAATGTTTATGACTTATGGTTTATGGTTTTATTCTTGGGCTTTAGGGTTAAGAGATTACATTTAGGTTTTAGGGTTTAGGATTTATGATTTCAGGTTTATGCTTTGGGATTAAGGGCTTATATTTATGTTTTAAGGTTTAGGGTGTAGGGTATAAATTATAGGTTTTAATGTTTTATGTTTATATGTTTAGGGTCAATAGTTTAGGGTTTATGGAATTTTGTTTTTAGTTTATAGATAATGTATTAGGGATAATGGTTTAGGGTTTATGGCTTATGGTCAAGGTTTTAGGTTTATTACTTAGTGTTCATGGTTTATAGGCTAGGGTTTAGGGTTTAAGAATTAGGTTTGAATGTTTAGGGTTTAAGGTTTACTGTATATGGTTAGGGGTTTGGGGTTAATGTTTTAGGTGGAAATGGAGTGAACTAGGTTTATTACCTTCATTTGTGTCCAATATGAGTGACCATATCATGACCACATGAAGATGCCATGTACAAGTGACCAAATACCTACATGTAGTACCATGTATAGGTAGATGTAATGTATGAATGACTGTATCACTAATATATAGATGATATAGGAGGAATGTTGTATGATATTAATTTATTCATATTTATATAACCATTAATTAAATTTCATTTTCTATATTGAGAACAAGGTTGTTAACAATATTGCAAGACAAAGATAGGAAACTCCAAGTATAGAACATCTCCAACTTTGTTGATTGAGTATAAACCTCTTATGAAGGTTCAATGCTATTATGTAAAAACTATAGATAACTTAAAAGTAAATTGAATCAAAGCATTTAATATTTAATCCAAGTCAATATCCATCTAAGTAAACAGACTATACCATTCAGACCTAAAGAGTAGAGTTTCCATGGAATTCTAATTCTTAAGAAAGCAATAAGAGAAATTGGTTTCTTATCCTCAAAGATAGTCTCCAAACATATTAATAGAGATTTATAATAATATTTTAATGATCATATATTAATAACACCTTTTCAAGACTAAACACACCTATACACAATATTGTAGTAGTGCTTAGGACTTAGTCAACATTTTGGGCACTTTGGTTGTCTAATTAGTATCCTTAGATTATGTAGAGACACCTATGAGTCTTGTATCATTGTCTTGATATTTTCATTGAGTTTCTGAATTGAATGAGTCTATAAAATGAGGTAGTTGTATACCTCTTTGTATCAAGTCCTTACAAGGTCAAATTTGGTGTAATAGGCCTATAAAGGGCAGAGTTGTTGTCATATGAGTTTGGAGTTGATGTTCTTCTTGACCTAAGAAGATTGAGTAAACTAAGTGGTGAAACACTCATAGTATTATTTAAAGAAGTGAGGATGTATAATTGAGTGATTTAGGAGTCAATGAAGGGTTTTTTTAAATGTAGATTACTTTCTTAGGAATGAGTACCCTATTTTAGGTCATTAAAAGTGTCTTTTGATCTGAATACAGAGGCTAAGAATTCAAGAGATAATACTAAATAATAAGGTCATTAGTATTTCAATAAAAATACTCACAAGACCTTTTATGATAGACCAAGAGATAATCTATGATTAGGAAGAGACCTAATTGTAATAAAGTTTTTAAAGGACTTTGAAGTAGATGAAGTTGAGTAAGTGGAACACTTAATTCCATACAAGTAGGGAGAAGTAAATATCAAAATATATGGCTTGTGTATTTAGGTAGGGCATACTCCTTGAAATCAAGCCATGGTTCAATTATTTAATTAGCTATAGTATACTCAAGTAGATAGAGTAGAAAGGGAATACTTAAGTAGGTAAAATAGACATGTAATCCTTAATGCTATACATCTATTACATACATAACATGATTTGTAACCTCATTTTTCATTCTATCTTCTGATCCCCAATTTCTAAAAACTATGTATTGGCTAGAATGGAATTCAAAAAACTAATTTATAAATGGTAATTCCAATAGCTCTATAAGAAATTTTAGAAGATGCTGAGTAGTCCTAATTTTTCACATTTAATTTTATATTCTTACACTTAAATTTTATTTTACTAAATATATGCTTGCAGTCCAATGTTCTTAACAACTTCTACTTGATATATATATATATATATATATATATATATATATATATATATATATATATATCCAAAAAAATTATAAATATATAATTTTATTTAAATATCAAATTGAAAAAAAAAGAATTAAAATATAAAAAGGTTGTGTGCCCTTTTAAAAAGGTGTGTATCCTTTACAAAGGACATATAGCCTTTACGGTTAGTAGCAACCCTTATATTTAAATTAGTTTTTTTTTAAAAAGGGTGTACACCCTTTACAAAAAATACTTTATATTTTTTATTGTGTCACTTTTTTTGTCTACCAACTTTGTGCATCTACCCTCCCTTTAAAGCTAATTGATAAAAATCCTCCATGATAAGTATTCTATTCGTCATTAATTCATCTTGAATATTAAATTTCAAACCATTGAGATCCCTTAAAACCGTCTACTCTTTTATTTCATCATGCTATATTCATATGGAAATATTATAAAATTCATATGTATACTCTTATATACTATGATCCTTTTACCTCAAATCTTATAATATCCTATATAGGGTTTGTGCATAATCTACATGAAGAAATTTCTCTCTCATCTTCTTCTCCATATTTTTCCATGAATTAATCTTCTCTTTATTTTTTCTTAGTCTCTCTTGCTACAGGTGAACCCACCAAATCATTGCATGATATTTCAATTTTGTGCATGAAAATTTTACTTTCTTATTTTTTCTCATAGTCTTCAAATCGAATAAATTCTCCATGCTATTCATCCAATCTATAAAATCCATTGGTTTCAAAATACCTCCATAATCTAGAACATCAACTTTGATTGATGCATTTATTCCTTATAAAGCCCAAACAATCCTCTCTTCCATTGATGCTGGCTAGTCTTATTGTTCTTCTTTATAAATTTATTCATCATGATATTTGTCTTCCTCATCACCACCTTATCTTCTCTGCTAATTGGTGATAGCCTTGATTAATTATTCCACTTGTCGCTATATATTTTGCATAGTTTAGTTCATCTATTCAATACATCCTCATTGTCTCACCATTATTTACTCTTCCAAGATTCAAAATTACTCTGATACAAGATAATTAAACCATTAAACTATGTGAAAGAGTGTGCCAAGATCTAAGAATAGATTTCACACAATTAATGTTAAATCTTGTGAGGTAGTGTGAGAGTTTCAACACACGATTCCAAGAAAAGGAAAATGTTTGCATTAACTGATCAACCTTCCAAAAAGGAAAAGTGATGTACATATAGAGAAAATTAGGGAAACATGAGGAAGCCCCTAATTTTCATAATTAAATAATTATATTAAAATATAATTATTCTATGGACACTTTATAACTAACCTAAAGAAAGTTAAATAGCATAGAATGACTATACGACTATGTAGGCTAAACTCAATGAGAAAAAAACACTACACTAACACCCTCCTTAGGCATAGTTTAGGTGAGATGAGAATTGGGTCCCAACATTGAAATCCTGATGAGGTACCCAAGTACATGGTGACAAACCTCCATAGGAGGAAGAAGAAGGTGGATTAACCCTAACCTCAATGAGAGCTCATAGATGAAAAAATTTACTCTCAATGAAGGTCTTGATCATAATATCTATAATTTTATTTGATGTTGGATAGTACTAATGATCAATCAATTTCTTGTTGATAATGTCCCTAATGAAGTGCATGTGAATCTCTATGTGCTCGGTCCTTTGTTGGAGAATCAAATCCCTATAAATATAGATAGTGCTTTGGTTGTCATAGTAGATGATTATTGGGTTATGAAAATAGATAACAAATTCATTAATAATCCTTTGAAGCTATATTACCTTAGTGGTGGCATTGACAACCCCTTTGTATTTTTCCTCTGTAGATGATAAAACAATTTCATGTTACTTCTTATTTGACTAGCTTAATGGACCTAAACCATGTGAGAAACTATACATTAAAGTGGACTTTTGAATCTGAGTATCTCTAGCCTATGCTGAATCTATGTGTCCAATCAAATCAACCTCTATTCTTACTTCATAGTGTATTCCATAGTTATGTGAACCTTGAATGTAGTGAAGAATCCACTTTTCTACTTTCCAATGCAACTCATGTGGCTCCTATATAAATTGGGAGACCAACCCAAATGCATAGGATATGTCAGGTCTAGTGTGAGTGGGAGATAGATAATACCACCCATGAGTTGCCAAAATGGAATTAGATCAATGAGTGGTGTAGGGAAATCAACCTCAAGCCTCACACTAGACAAGAAGGGAATAGGAGCTGGGTTACAATCAACTATGTAAAACCTCACAAGTAAATCAAGAGAATACTTGGATTTTGATAAAGTTATCTAAGACTCTGATTGAATGATTTAAATCCTAATAAAGTAGTGTAGTAATCCCATGTCTATCATTGAAAATCTATCCAAAAGCACTATTTTAATTGGCAAAATGGATAATTATGAGCTCCTTGTAATTAGTAAGTCATCTACATAGAGAACTATAATCATGAGAGAATCATCCTACCATAGGATGTAGACATTTAGATCTGAGTGGCATCAGATAAACTTGACTATGAGAAGAAATGAGTCCATCTTGGCATATCATGCCTTGGGGGCTTGTTTGAGTTCATAGATAGATTTCCTAAGTCTACAGACTAAGGAGTTATCTTCCAGAAATCCTTGTGTTTTCTCCATATATAAATCTTCTTTGAGGTTACTATATATAAAATCACTCTTTACATCCATTGGGTAAACATCCCATCGATGGGCGGTTGTGATGGTTAGAGTGAGTCTTGTAGATGTCATCTTGGCTACAGGAGCAAATGTCTTAGTGTAGTCTATGCCAAGCACCTAAGAAAACCCCTTTACAACCAAATGAGATTTGTACTTATCGACTAACCCATCTACACCATACATGGTCTGATAAACCCACTTCCAATAGACCAATTTTATTTCTTTGGGAAGAGGGACCAAGTCCTATGTTTTATTTCTAATTATGATATTGTACTCTTATTTTATATAAAAATCCCATTTTATAATTCCAAATGCCTCATGAAAGACTTATGAATCTGAGGTAATGACCAAGTAGGCATGTGAAGTCCCTTGAAAATATGAATGTGTCTACCTTATATCTAATGGATTTCTAATGTATTTCCTAGTAATTTAAAGTGTCTATTTGGCCTGAGTGGGACTAGAATTGTATGAGATTAGAGAATTAGGAGGTGAGTCCTTATCATATATAGTGTGAGTGTGAGATGGAGGAGGATAATCCTCATCACTGATCTCATCGCTTGAACTTGAAGAAGAAGAGTCATACTCATCATTAGGAGGATCTTGAGGTGGATCTACATCACTGTCAAAAGTGAAATCATTGCCTAATGAGACTTTTGGAATGTCTAGTGTACCATAATTATGTTCAAGTGGGTCCTCATGAACCTTGACACTCCTTTCAATGAAAAACTCATGAGTTTTAGGATGGATAATCATATATCCTTTAACACCCTTTGCATATCCCACAAAGATGTAAGACTGACTCTGAGGGTCCATTGCCTTACATTTATTCTTGGGAACACAGGCCACTATTGGTGATCCAAATACTTGAAAGTGATCTAATATGGGATTGTAACCATCCCAAGATTCAAAAGGAGTTATTCCCTTAAAGGCTTTATGTGGAACTTGATTCTGAATATATCATGCACTGTTGATTACCTTGACCTAATACTAAGGAATAAGAGACTTTGATTGAAGCATGCAATTTCCCATTTATTTTAAGATATGGTTCTTGTGTTCAAACAAAAAAATTTGTTGAGGACTATATGGAACTATGTGTTGCATCTCAATCCCCTCTGATGTACAAAATTGCTCAAATGTGTTGTTGACATACTTCTTTTCGTTATTAGTCCTTAATATTTTAATAGAACATTTTGATTGCTTATTCACAAGTGTCTTGAAGCCCTTAAAGTGATCAAAGACTTCATAATTATTTTTGAGAAAAAACACCTAGGTGTACTTAAAAAATTCATTGATTAATGTGAGCATGTATCTTGTCTTGTTGAATGAAGGTTTTGGAAATAGACCTGCTAAGTCACTGTAGACTATCTCTAGCTTCTATTCAGCACTTCTTGCTTTACCAGTATCATATTTGTCTTTTGGATACTTACAAGGAATGCAACCATTACATAGGCCATCCAAGAATTTGACTTTAGGCAACCCTAAAACCATGTCCTGATGACTAACTTACTCTAGGTAATGGTTGTTTAAATGGACAAACCATTCATGCCATAGTTTGCTTACTCAATTTGCATGAATAAGCAGTGTAGCTGAGGACTAATTTGGGGAATAAATGAGAAGGTATATAGCCTAGAATATTCATTTTACTTCCCATAAGCCACTGTGATGTCACTATATAGCTCCTTGATGACCACTAAATTAGGTGTGAACTCAACTCCCTTCCTGACACCTATGTGACTAATTTGATATACTAATAAAAGATTGGTCGATAGTGAAGGAACATACATAACATCATTGAAGGTCTTGTCACTTATTTACACTAATCCTTTACCATTAAATTCTACTGAAGTGTCAACATCCATTAGAATTGAAGGCACAGAATGAGGCTCTATTTTTTAAAATAGATCCTCTGAGGAGGCCATGTGATAGGAAGCACCCAAGTCAATAACACAAGTTGAAGGATAAGAAGCTACTATAAAAAGTGTCTTACCCTTATTTTTACCATTTTTTTGTCTTTATCCTTTGAAAAATATTGTGCTTATGTGTTCTAAAATGAGGATTCAGATACACTGATGTTGTTCTTCTAAAGCATCTTAGTCAAGGTGTCAATCTTCTTTTTCATGCATTGAGATTCATCATGTCCACGTTTCTTGCAAAACTTGCATTTAAGTTTCTTATTCTTAAGTTTCATGCTTGAGGAGGACTCATTTGATGATGCATTTGGCTTGGCATCTGATTTATTATTCTTCTTGTGCTCATGATTAGGTTTAGACTATTTATTTTCCTATTTTCCACTACAAGAAGGCTTCTTCTTATCCTGATTGACAATCAAGGCATGTGATTTTGAAGACTTTAGTGCACCCATTTAAACTAAATTATCTTTCTTTTGAGTCAGATCGACAACAAACTCCTCAAATGATGGAATTTTTTAAGTGGATCCAAGTACATGTTTGGTAACATGAAATGTAAAGACAAAAAATGGTCATCTATATAAAGACAAAAAGTGACCTAGTTTTGGAAGCATAGATATAATCAATTGGTCATCTATTTTCTCAATGCCACATTATTTCAATTCTATTATCAATGATTTAAAATTTGTAAATAAGTCTTGTAGTGTGTCATAGTCACCTAGCCTCAATGTATTGAGCTCATTCTCCATTTCATGACCGCTCATGATGTCTTGCACTCTAAAAAGCTTGTTTAAATTGGTCAAGACTTCATTAAGAGTTTTTGAATATTTAACATGAAATAGAATGTCAAAAAACAATTATAGGAATAACAACCCGTAGGCCTCATCACATATATTTTACTACTTAACCTTTTATACATCTATAGATGTCTCAATTTCCTCACCCATAGTAAACTGATAGAGTCCTTTACCTCTCAAGGTGAGCTACATTTTAGAATTCCATTCAAGATAATTAAATGGTGTGAGTAGTTCAACTTTTAGATCCATTAGTGCTGATTACAACGAGATAAATTTATAGAATTGAAATGAAAGTAAAGAATAGAAAGTACATAGTAGAAGTACCCTTTAAACTATTAAGAATACCCCCCTGAAGTTACAATGTACACAAAATTAGTCTTGGATGTTGGACAAAACTAAGAATGTGTGTGTGAGTACTCAATATGAGAAAGTATGAGAGGGACGTCAGGCATAGCCGATAAAATCATCTAAGAGGAAAGGTAAAAAGGTTTGAAGAGAGTTTTAAACTATTACATAATGTAAAAAATGGATGTTACAAAAGTCCTAAAACAATGTGATAAATGTGCAGAGCTCAAGAAAATATGCATTTCCAAAAAATGGCACCCAAAAAAATCTACAAAATGAAAGTTATAACACTTAAAAACTCTTACTCCCACATATTCCTGGACCTTTTCCAAAAATTGAAAACCTGAATAGTTCTTCCTAGTGTTTTTTCATCTAAAAATCCAAAAGTGGCAATAACATCAATCTATTTTTTCATTATATTTCACCTAAAATTTGATGCCCTCATGA
This sequence comes from Torreya grandis, assembly GCA_037957365.1. Taxonomy (NCBI): domain Eukaryota; kingdom Viridiplantae; phylum Streptophyta; class Pinopsida; order Cupressales; family Taxaceae; genus Torreya; species Torreya grandis. The sequence goes on from JARHVA010002907.1 coordinate 1,353,895, forward strand.
ACATCACTAGGGTTTCCAATACTTCTTTACTTTAGGATCTTACAACTACTTTACTTCACTGAAAAAGTAAGAAGTAATTGACCCTAAAAACCTTGAATAGGTCTTCGTAGTGTTTTTTCATCCAAAAATCTAAAAATGGAAAAAACTTCATTCTATTTTTCATTACCTTTTACCTAAAATTTTATGCCCTCTTGAACGTCACATGGGTTTACAACACAACTTTACTTTAGGTTCTTGAAACTACTTTAATTTTCTGAACAAGTAAGAAGTAACTGACCTTGGAAAACACAAATAGGTCTTCCTAGTGTATTTTCAGTTCTTGTAGCTATATTACTTTGGGTTCTTATGACTACTTAAATTCACTAAATAAGTAAGAAATAATTGACCCTAAAAAACCCAAGTCTTCCTAGTGCACTTCGGGTTTCTTGACTTACTTTACTGCTACCAAGAATCAGTAGTGAGCCTTCTGAAGCTTAATTACTTAAAAGTAGTTGAGGTTGATATGCTCGATTACTTCTTGTAGTGTATTTTAGATTTCTTATATTGCTTTGCTTAACTTCATGATTTGGAAGTAAAGTAATACTGAAAACCCAATTTAGTCTGTGAGCAAGTTATTAGGGTTGAGAATCCCGATTACTTCCTAGTTACTGACATTGAGAAACTCAATTTCTTCTCTTAATGTAATTTGGATTTTTCAAACTACTTTAATTAACTTCATGAATTTGAAGTAGAGTAATGCTGAAAGATTGAATGGATCTTTCAAGCAAGTTTTAACACTTTGAAAACATGATTTGGTTTGAAATCAAGTAATGGATACCTAAACAACTTGATTTGTTCTGCGGGCAAGATTTTGAGGTTTGTGGGCTTGATTACTTCATTCATATGAAAATTTGATCAGATGGAAGAAATTTATTTCTAAGAAAACCCATGAACTTTATGAAAAATTAGGGAGTCTGATACATGAGGTTATTAGGGAGGCTTTGATACCATGAAAGAGTGTGCCAACATCTCTAAATATATTTCACACAATCAATGTTGAGTCTTGTGAGGTAGTGTGAGAGCTCCAGAAACATGTGATTCCAAGAAAAGGAAAATTTTTACATTAACCGATCAACCTTATAAAAAGGAAAAGTGTGGTACATATAGAGAAAATTAGGGAAACATAAGGAAGCCCCTAATTTTCTTAATTAATTATTTATATTAAAATATAAATATTCTATGGACCCTTTATAACTAACTTAAAGAAGCTTAAATAACATAGAATGGCCATACGACTGTGTAGGCAAAACCGAATGGAAGAAAGCACTACACTAACACTATAAAGGCAATAAAAATTACCAATAGACTAAGATCTTGAAAAAATAATCATAATTTATTTGTATTGAATGACTTAAAATAATTACAAACCTAAACCATGCTTAAATAAGCCTCAACTCAAAAATTATAGTTGACATGCAAAATTATATAACAAATTGTCTATTATTAGGAACTACTATTATAGTAACATTTTCATTATAGCACGTGTGGATCTAAAAATATCTTGAAATAATCTAAAAACTATAATTATACTATGGAATGAAATTCAAATAAAGTTGACATTTGGTTCTAAAAATATATAATTTTAAAAATAGAAATTCTTTAAAAAATCATTAAATATTAATTTTAGACCCTTAGATGATCAAGTATGGCCTCAAAAATTATATAAATTAACTCTAAGTGGATTGATCAGCTTAGGATATAATCTAAATTTTTAAGATGGTCATTTTGGTGCATAGAATAGCTCAAATAGAGCTACATGTTAAAAGTTATGGCCTTTGAAAAATTAGCTTATTTTTTCTGCATCACTAAGCTAAGTATGGATGTAAATTATAAGTGTTGAAGTAGAAACATTTATGTACCAAATAGGTTGCATGTCTAGTTTTACCACTTCTTGTGCCTCTCCCATGTTAAAATTTCACTTTGCATTTGATACAATTTTAACGTAGATACTAAAATCTGATTTATATCGCTTCTCGCTCTGGTATACTTGATAAATACTAATTAGGGATCTACCCTTAAGTTTTAGACCTTCCTAGTGTGAAAAGGCTTGTATTAATTATATCGAAATGCCTAGATATTTATTTTATGGTTTGAACATATCACTATGATGATCAATATCTTTTTAACACTAAAAAAATATAAAAATTGATATATATCCTTCATTGTTAGTTTTAGATCCTCAACAAATTCATAGATTTCTAGATATTTGTGTCTCATATATTGATGCAGCTCAACTATCCAAATTATTATCTAGTGTTTGTACCTAAAATTTCTTCTAATTTTGAAATATTTCAAATCTTATGAGTCAGACCATTTGTTTAGTTAACGCTTCCATGAGATATTTTCAAGAGGTGTGGTATAAATACAAAATAAAAATAATTTATTATAACCAAGGCCATATTCAAAAGCTTACCAAGAAGACATATACTAAATCACCTTTGAAGTATTAAAAAATGTTCTCTTCTTCTTTATTTCTATATTAGTCATAAGATCAGTCATACAATTAATCTAAAGCATTCAAAGAGTAATTCATGAGTAATATTTACCAAGTTACAAACTGTATCATTGTACTCCATCACATATATCATATTTCACCCTTATTGACTCTTAAATAAACACTTAGGGGAGAACCATATATGTCTAAGGATATCTTTAGAGTATTAGATATGTAGGAAATGTTCATTGACAAAGGGGTCTCTGAAGCTAACTTGACTTTGTGAGCCCACTATCCTATTTTTTGCAAAGTATTAAGATCTAAACTGAAGATCTAGGGTTCGATCCATAAGTAGTCATCTATAGCCTATGCATGAATAAATGATTTCCACTTAAAGAAGACAGAAAAAATAGAAATTTCAAAGTGGTCACTCTAAAATGCATTGATGATTCTATACTAGACTGATTCATTGACATCAAGAAACCTATATCAATGAAAATATCCCAATGTTTATGCAAGTGTATAAGCATCCATAAATAGTATTTCTAGAATTTGACAATTGGATCATGATATTTTTCCTGCCTGATTCCACTTATGCATATTTCAAAACTATTTACACATTTATAGATAACTAAGTAATATCCCTTCAAATTGGTTATGAATTTGAATTATTGCTTTGGATGTAATTTATATATTTAAGATAAATCAAAATTTTAAGTCATAATATTCATTTATAAAAGTTATCAATTAATTTTCCTTATTTAGAACAATTTTGTTCATCCTTGTGTATAGGATAGGTTACCCTTTAACCCTAGTACTAAACTTAAAAAGCATTAAAAAAATGGTGAACCATGAACTTAAACCTTGTGTCTTCTCATGCATATCCTATCTTCCTCTATATTTTTTAGCCTTCTAAGGTTTCTACTTATTGTATTTATTCATATTTGTTCTATCATTTGTATGTTACATAAGAATAATCATATATTATGTGTTATTCCTATTGAACATTTTGAGCTACCCCTTGTACCACCTAAAATGTCTCAATATAATGCTTTGTCAAAATTTGTTAATAACATGAGTCTAAATAGTGACAATGAGAAAAATCTTATAGATGATGAATTTGGTCATGAGCATAATAAAACACATAAAAAAAGAGCATGAACAAGTAGATCAATAAAAATTTAAATCTATTGCATTATTTCGAGAGTGTATTCATGAAAATCCTAAAGATCTAAAGAAGATCCTTAAAACCACATGAAATATTTGATGTATTTGTTTGGGAAGGCATTAAATATGAAATCAATTTTTTCTAGGTGGAATGTGAAACATATTAGCAGAATAAAGGGGAATTGTCACCAACCCAAGCATGATCAAAACCTTTCCTATCCCTATATGGGTATGGTTGAATATATCCATAGATTTTGTTGAGGGACTACCCAAGTTAGGAATGAAATAAATGATTCTCATGGTGGTGTATTTTTTCTCCAAGTATTCCCATTTTTATGCCCTCAAACATCATTCTACTACTTCATTTTTTGTCACACCTTTCTTAATAAGATATGTCACCTCATGGGCTACACAGCTCAATTAGGTGTAAGCATGATTCCACTTGTACTAGTCACTTTTCGAAGTAAAATTTCCACCACTATGGCACCCAAATTAAAATGAGTTTTTTATATCATCCACAAATTAATGGTCAAACAAAAATTGTCAATAATTTCTTCAAGACCTATCTACATTATTTTGTCGATAATCAACAGACTAATTGATTCAAATGGTTACCACTTATTGAATGGTGGTACAAATCTAAAAACTACTCTACCATAAATATTAAACCATATTATGTCATTTATGGTTAACCACTACATTCTCTTCAAACATACCTTTCATGCAACTCCCAAGTTACAAGTAGTTGATGGGGCACTCTACACATATGCAGTTATCCTTGAAACTCTCAAAGGTAACCTCTATCTTGCATAAAACCACATGAATCAACAATTTGATCCACACCACTTAGAAAGAGCTTTTAATGTTGGTGACATGGTTTTCTTATCTAGATCTAACCTTATAAGCAATCCTCTTTGAAGTTTAAGGGTCATTAAAAACTCACACCAAATATTTATAGTACTTATAAATTACTTTCTAATATTGGTCCTCTAGAATACAGGTTGATGTTCCCTCCTCCTCAAATATCCATGTAGTTTTCCATGTATCATGTTTTAAAAAGGTCATTAGTCATCATGTACGAGCCTAAATGAGACTCTTGAATATTGACATTGAAAGCACTATCCTCATATATCCTATGTACATCATTGACATTTACTATTACCAACTCCATAAGCATAGTATCATTGATATTTTAGTATAATGGTGTGGCATGCAACCAAAAGAAGTGACAAGGGAACCCCCATTCTAATTACAATAATAGTTTACTAATCTCAAGCTTTGATGACAAATATTATTTAAGCAATAGGGAATGTTAGGATCCCTTCATCTAAACTATTTTAGTTTATTAGTTATTATAAATAAAATCTTGGACGCACATGATTTGTAAGTGATCCTATTTTCTATTTTTATCTATCTCACATGTATGGGCGTTTGTAGTTATCTTGAGTAGAATAACTTAAATAGAGGGCTTGTCTAAATGGAAGGATCATCTATGGAATATTTTATATTCAGCCATGCTATTTAAGAAGGTTTCCTACTCAAAGGGGCACATTATAATTTGTTATGAGATTCTATCATTTTCAATATAATATTTTTATTCTCTTTCTATTTAATACATATTGATTATATTTTTGTTCTTATATTAATCTATTTATAATAAGGGTCCTAAAGTAATATTTATGGAGAATCTCTTATTCCACATTTAAATACATTTAAGTAGTGTGTGTACATGATACTCAAAAAAAGTGTTGGGTATAGTGCATCCTAAGACATGTGGCCATGAATCTTTACCTTTTTGTGTACTTTCATTTTAAATTTACAAATAAAATGGTGCCACACAAGAAAAAATGAAGTGAGTTTATTTTTATTTTAAATGCATACATGTGCACAGAATGAGGTAAAATACACCATGGCATCCTCTGAATTTCACTTCAAGTTTTTATTCCTTGATGATCATGTGAAAAGGGTATGAAAATTCCAAAGCTTTCCTAAATACACTTTAGGAGCTCAAGCCTCCATCAATTATTTTTACGACTATAAATATAATACATTAGAATAAGAAAGTTTCTGGTTACCATATAACCTTAGTGGATTTAATGTGCCACTAATGACCAAAATAAATTAACAAAGCACAACACTAACATGTTATTTACACTAATAATCGACAAATATATAAACAGACTAAAATTATAAAACTTAACAAATTATTTTTTCTGCAAAACCATTTTTAAGCTGATAAATAATTAAATTAATTATCTATTTAACCTTTTTTAGTGTTTATGTTATGTTATGCAATGCATAGCCTCAATTTATCTAAACCTTAATCTCAACCATTTTTAGGTGTATGCCATAATACATTGACCATGAATTTTCTATTAGATATTGATTCAAGAGTAATAATTATATTGTACTTTTAATATTTTTCCCGTAACCTTATTTGAAGACCTCAATACTGACCTGTGACATAAATCATATCGCATCATATTTATTTCTTGCTAGATATATTAAGTAACCACGCTCAAGACATCTACATCTGCGCAGATGCATATATTCTTTAGGGCCAAGATCCGTGCCATTTAGACTAGCAACGTGAGAGAGGGAAATATGCAACTATGTTGTGTTATGGAAAAGCCTACATTTACAACAACTATGGGGTAAATAAACCTACGTTTATTTGAGTTTGTTTGCGTTGATCAGAATCGCGACTTGGGTTTGAGGAGTGGGAGCTATTGTTACGAACTTGGTGAGCATTTTTTGGTAAGCGAATTCAATGTCACGACCCATCTTGCAAGAGTAAATCTGAGTGAAGGTGATGGGCTCTTCCATCATGCACTACTACATCTCCTCTAACTTGAGCAGATACACGATCCCCTTTTATGCTAGATTTTGAAATGTCACAATCGAGAACCTGGCACTGTTGGAGTTAACCACCCCGTGATGATCCACACTGTTGAAGTTGTCATTGCTCAGAAACTACTGAAAATGATGATGAATACAAAATTATAACTGTAAGATAGAAACTAAATATCAATGATTACAGGTACTAGTGAATACTCACATGCATATGATCACCAAGATTAACGGAAAACAGTCCCTCGATGAGCTTGATGGGGATCTAGGTTAACTGGATCAGCCAAAACCATGTCCACTTCATTTGCAAAGGCAAACAACCTCCAATCTGATTGATTAGTTTTAGTGGGATTCTGATCAGTAGGAATTTTAAAATTCAAATTTGTTTGAACAGTCAATGCCTCCATAATAGTTCTCCCAAACTGCCACTTTAACCGCAAGGTCATGCCACATCTTCAGATCATATCATAATCTAGAAACCATGCCATGTTAGCAGTATGCCAACGGAGAAGGGTGATGGAAAAAGGTTGTTAACTTTTCAATTAAGTTGAATAAATGGTGGCTCAGGTTTATTAATGCAAGCATGTATGTAGTTTGTGTGTGTTAGTTAAGCTCGTTTTATAGAGGATACATGATTTAGATTGACCAGATCATGCTAGAATCTACAAACTATGCCATGTTAGTAGGTTGTTAATAGAAAAAGGTGATGGAAAAAGGTTAACTTTTTGACTGAGTTGAATAGATGGTGGGCCACAGTTGCTAATGCTAACACAAACTTCATTTGTGTGTAATGGTTACGATCGATCTATAGAGGCTACATGCTTTAGATTGACTTCAAGTTTTTATAAGATTATAATTTTGGTAGTGCTTCAGTTTTTTTTAAACACCCACCCAATTATATTATTTTATTCATTCTTTACACAACTGCCTCCACAATCATATGTTCAACATGGATCGCTTCCTTGTTTGGTAAAAAACTTTAGCGTAAGCTTATAACTACACATGTTTTTGAATATATTGGAAAACATTTACTTATGAGTTATGTTTTATCAACTTATAACTATCCTACTAATGCAGATGGTACGGAGGGATAAAAATATATATCAATATATGCAGTTCAAATTTTTTTTGGTTCAAGTTTTTTTGGTTTGATCTATTTAACTAGAGGAATATTTATATTTTGAATTGATTTAAAATAGTAAATTAAAAATGTACTATAAAATAATTGATCCAATAATTATAGTACGTTATAAATCTATTATATATTAAATATTTAATTGTTATAACTATTATATGTTATGACATGGTTGATTAATTTATATTATTATTAAATAAAAACTAGACACTTTTTAAATATTTTTTTAACATGTACTAAAAATATATGATAAAAAATGTAATACTCTGTAATATGTACTGTATTAACTATTGAACCCCTTTCACCTATCGGTTCCTTTTCCTAATGGCTTAATACTCATGAATTTAATAAAAAATAATTTAAAGTAAAATTTATACATTATTAATCTTCTAATATATTTTTAGATTAATTACATCAAATTACACTATTTTGATTAGTAATTATATGCACATAATAGTAAATATAAACTCAAATATTCAAAATCCTACTATTAAACACTTTTTTTCGGCCAAATTTGTATATGTACCTAATTGTCTTAGCAATTGCTTCATCAACATTTTTAATGGTACATTTACATTGTCAATCACATGATATCCCTAGATTTTATAAATCTATATCTAATTATAAAGAAAAAATAGTCTTGCTATAGAGTGAACTATAGCACATATTTTCAACTAAGATTTGTCTTGAAATACTCTCTCTCTCTCTCTCTCTCTCTCTCTCTATATATATATATATATATATATATATATATATATATATATATATATATATATATATATATATATATATATGATTGTTAAAATTATGGACAAATCAAAACGATTATATTGAATTAAAGTGATATAAAAATGTCACTTGGATATATTATAAAATTCTACAAATGATCAAGTCTTAAGATTTAGAAAATTTGTAGAAGAGTGAACAAATAAATTGGTGGCATGGATGTGAAATAATGGGAGTCATTTCCTATTTACTAGTTAGAAATAATATAGCTCTTTCAAATTTTGATATATATTGTATTTATTTCATAAACTTCTATTATATTTAATATTTTATGAGAACAATCCATATTTAGGCATGATAACTTTACTATATATTAAATTGATTGATCTAAAAATAAGTAGATTTATGTATTATATCCCAACTTTAATTTAGATTTGAATATAAATCATTATTTAATATTAATTTTTGAAAAAATATAATTTAAATATAAATGATTATTTAAATAATGTAAATAGTCTAAATGAAACTAACCAACGAATGCTTCCTACCCCTTCTAACAAATTCCCCTTTAAAATAGTCTCAATAACTTGACATGCATGGAATCAGTGATCAAAATTGAGCCTGTCATAGCCTGTCTAAGGGCTTCAAGCTCGTCAGAGAAATGTCATGAAAAATTTGTTTATCAAAATATTTTAGATATTATAAATTATTTGACAAGAAAGAAGTCTACTTTTATAATGAAAATGATGAAAGAAAGGTTATAAAAAAAATGTCCATCATAAAATAATAAAAAAAATATATTTAATGTTTTATAGTGCCTCACATATTAATACTTGATACTAAAATCCAAATTTATGACTTTTTAAAGGATGTAAATTGTAGTCAAATTAATATCATTGGGAACATGGTAAATTTTATATTGTAGCTTGAGATTGCATCATTAATGGATGGATTTACTTTAATATCTAACACAACAAACTCATAGTCATGCCTATACCTGTTGCTATAAAGTAAATTCTATAGAATCCTAATCGATGGCTCACAAATCATAGTGCATACCAACCATAGTGATATTTCAAAAAAAGAGTGGAGAGACACTTTGTAAAATTCAATGGAAGCTTGAATTTGTAGCTCAAATGTATTTCCTCTTGGTACTCTATAGACAAAATTTGTTGTGTAAGAGAGATGAATTGGTGGACTTCATTTTGGGATTTAGTGCTAGTGTAAAGTGGTCTACCATATATTATAAATTCACAGTGCTTATGACTCTAGAATAAATATAGATCCCCATATTTACTACCTAGTCTTTCTTATTTTTTGCAATAGTGGATGCACTATTGAGGAGAAAACACACCAATTGTAGACATGATGATCCTTCCAATTCTTTATTTATAAGTTCTCTACTATTCCTCTTATTTTATTGTAAAATATTTTTATTTTACATCACTTTATGGTAAAGAGTTGAATCATTTTATCTCAACATAACAAAATTATAGATCTTCTCATCTATGAAATAATACCTCGATGAAAGTAGGATTTGTGTTTTACAAATCTATGCTTTGCATTTCTCATCATGATTATCATTTACTTATTGGACATTTCTAAGTAAGGGATGATAATTATGAACATATATAGGATTTTTTCTTTCTCTAAACTCTTCCATAATGATGATTATCCAATTTAACTAAGAATCAATTAAGGCCTCTTGGGTTTATCCACTTGAGGACTTACAATGGATTCTCCTTTTACGCAAAATAATTTAATAAAATCATAATTGTTTGAGATGAGTGCCATTGATAAAATGAATATTCACACCATTCCTTTCCAATAAAATTTTATTGGTTGGTTTTAACTAATGTAAAATATTGTAAATAGACCATATAATATGACACTCACCTCTAATTTCTCATGCAAATCACATAAATGTCTAGTTTTTGGTTACATGGAGGGCAATTTTGGGTTTTTTTCTACAGTAAACATACTGAAAATACTAAGTCTGGATCCTTTTTAATGGGTTTCAATGGGAAAATTGAGAAGGGATGTAATGGTAATAATTTGCAAGATCCATTGATACATAATTAAATTAGTTGTGGTTTTAAACATATAAATAAGGTCAATAAGATTTTAAGTGATATAAAATTTAATATAAAATTTGTAAATGCTATTTTTGGCACTATAATTATAGTTTTTAGCCCTATATAATTTGGCTTCTATGTAAGTATTATTTTCCTATGATTCATATTTTAATTGGTTATATCATTCACCTATTGTAGTTAGTTAATCTGGTTGTTAATACAAAAATATAAAATGGGTTATTTGTCTTCATGTACATTTATGCAATGTGTTTTTATTCCTCTTGGTTAAAGAACTTTGTTTGCAGATAGAATTGCATTAGGGTTTTTAATCATATCCTACAAAACCCATTATCTCATCCACCATAGGAAAAATATTCCTTAAATAAACCTTGTATATCTTCTCACCCCTTAACAAAATGGCTTTCAATGTATTTATGCATTTTTGACCTCCATATAAATGGTTTCCTCTAACAAAAATTAATAGGTAAATCAAGGATACCACAATAGTTTTATTTTTAAGTAAAATTTATAGTATGGGTTCAAACTCCTTAGGTAGGCTAGTATGGGTTTGATATTGATTCCCTATATCTAAGTATGAATTCTTGCTCTCAATATTTACCTATTGACAACGAATCTATACCCTCTAAATTTTGAATGGTAGGATAATTAAAGATATGCAATATTTTGTGAAATTTGATGTGATTAAAATTTACCATAGAAAAGGTCACAAATTTCACTCCTATTTACTATAGTGTTGTTTCTAAAATAAGATGAATATTGGCTTTGTTGTTACTACACTAACAAAATGCATACAAGATTTTTTAGATGAAACCCATGAACACACCATCTTAATTTTTTATGTTAATCTCAATGTTTTTATATGATTTTACATCATAAAAGGTAATATGATTCAATTATAAATATAATTAAGCATATGTTTTTCACCTAAATATTAGCACTAGTAAGACTTTTTCCATAATTTATAAATGGAGAAAATTATATGCATGATAATTAATCATTTACTTCATATTTTAATTTGAAAAAATATTCCATTTGATAACCTATTTTGAAATTAACATGGGAATTTTATTTTCAATTTTGAAGATGGCTACTAGGATAGTGTACAATAGAGGACTCTTAATTTTGGGGTAGAATACTTTCTCAGCAATGTGGATGTTTTCACAAGCATTAGTAGAGTTAAAATCATAGTCTAGGATGTCCAAAAGAAATATGACATCCCTTGTGGCATACAAGTGAGTAAACCCATAAAATTTCATCATATTTGTAGCCTCTTTTAGTTGAATTTTTAAGACTGATTCTCCATAAAATATTTTTATAATATTCAAACAACAAGGTGCATAAAAACATATATCCTTCAATATAATAAAAAAATTTAATCTCTTTTTATTCTCATGTGAATCTTCATTATCTTAATTATAATGTTTCATCTTGGAGTCTCATAGGGGCTTCTTAGTCTTCCTTGTAATTTTGATAAATTGATAAATTTGGAGCCTTGTTGGGGGCTTTTTGGACTTCTTCATAATTTTAGAAAAATTATTCATTATAATATATAAATTTTTAGTTTTGTTTCATACTACTCTAACATAAAGAAAGACTATTAAAAGTTAAAAGATTTTAAGATAAACTTGGAGTCTTGTTGGTGGATTCTTGCTCTTCCATATAATTTTCAAAACTTTATTCATCAGACTATTTAAATTTTTAGTTTTATTTATTTAGGATTACTCAAGCATCGAGAAAGACCATTAAAATTTTAATTTATTAAGATTCAAAAAATGATATTTTATTTAACATATTTTGTCAATTGAAGTGCAACTAGTTTTACATCCCTTCATTATCAAAGGGATGGAGGTACAAACCCTTCAACTTAAAATTAAGACCAGACCTTAAATTTTGATCTCTACATAAAATGTTCACACACTCTCCTCCTAACTTAAATCAATTTAGGGTATTTCCCTTTCAATATTTCACAATCTTATTTGTAAACTAGTGATCCTGATGAAAACCATAGAATGTACATTCAACATGAGAGACAATAGATATAAACCCAAATCCCTAAAATTTGAGAAAACTCATTTATCCTATTTTATTAGATTCTTTGAGTTATAACATAGAATGTATGAGCCATGAAACCAAATGAAACCCATTCATGACTAAGAAAGATAAAGCATATAAAAATTTAAAAGATAATGGATAAATTAATCCTCTCACTAGAAAAATTTCTCTTTAACTCTAATATGATCCTTAATAAAACCATACTACATGAAACTATAAAGGTAAGACCAAGAAAATATAACATCGATCCATCATAAGTCTCAAATAAATTGAAATGAAAAACTAATAAATAAGGCAAAGTGGGGAGTTCCCTTGCAAGCCAATATGAAGTTATTTTCCTAGAATAATGGAGGATTGGGATCATTTAAATAAATGGATGTTGTTTAGGAGGATATGATAAATCAATTATTTAGCCATTATTTATATACAAAATACTAAGCTCTTATAGGAAACTTGTATGTCCAAATGTAAAATTAAATAGAAAATAACTGATTCTAAAGCTATAAGTTTCTTATACCAACTTGGTGGTTATTCAGTGTCTTTGTAAGAGTATAGTCTATGGAGTTATCATAGAGGAACACAATCTCTTGATGAATCTGAATTTTGAGGGATTAAGTAAAAGTGAAATAATATTTTAACCAATATCTTCTCTCTTAAAAACTGTATCATTAAGATAATAATTTAATTAATTCTTTCTTTTTTCTAGATCAAAGCCCTCATGATAATTTCATCATAATAGGGGATTTTAATTATATTCTAAAAAATAGTGAGAAAAGAGGATGGGGGTAAAAAAAAAATTTTTTATAAACTTTGTATGAAATAACAACCTATGGAATGTTGAATCAAAGTCATCGTCTCTTGTAAAAATAGAATAAATCGTTTTAGTTATATTTTAAAAGGATAGACAAGGTCCTAACTTTTAATTACTAGTTCAACAATACTTGTTAGATGGATTCTTATATTCCCAAATGTTTTGGGGACTATTAACTATCTTATCAATCTTAAATTAAAATAGGATTTCACCCCTTAAAAAAAATCATGTTTGAGTTTATGTACCTCAAAGATCCTAATATCATAGATAAAGTGAATTAATTTTTTCAAGAAACTTTCTGATGTAACAACTCCAAAATATTTTATTTATCTTATAAGTTGAAAAACATTGAACTTATTATAAAGATATTAACAAAAACATTTCTAGTAATGTTTTTCACTAAAAATTAAGGATAAAAAATGACATTGAAAATGTGAATAAAATCGTCTCTCAATCAAGTCATGACCAAATACCTCTACTTCGTGAGAAAGAGAATTTGTAAAAACATCAAGAAGACTTTGAAAAACAAGAGGATTTTTTTAATATAAAATAAGTGAGAACTGCCTTAAGGAGGGAGATAAAAAAAGAAACAATTTCATTAGAAGATAATAATGTATAGAAATTCTAATAGAGTTACATATATTAAGCCAAAAGTTTGAACTTATTGAGGACCTATTAGTTATTTTAAAGGATGATGTTAACTATAATATATAAATATTACTTGAGAATCAAAGAAATAAAGGTAGATTTTAGTATGAGTTTTTAAATTTTCTTCCCTTAGTTTATAATTCTAATAATAAGGCTCTTATGGCCACTTTACAATTGAGAAAATATAAATCAATAAAATCTCACAAGATATACCTGTTCCAACAAAAAGCAAAACCTATCATAGACAAGATGTTTAGTATTTCTTGGCCCTTCTTAATAAGACATTTTGAATTTTTGTTAACAAGAGTCAATTCCCCTTCAAACCCTAAATATGAATAGATGGGAATGGAAAATTCAATTGAATTGATGGGTTGAGAGCTCACCATTATAATATTAGTTTTTTAACCTACTCTTTCAACAACAAATGGATCTAATTGTTTTATTTCATTTCCATTGTTAATCTATTCAATATTATTCACTAGTTTATACTTATTATTATTTTATTATCTAGTTATTTAGTTTTATTTAGCCATTTAAACATTCGATTCCAAGTCTAATTCATCACTCTCATTATAACTTAGGACTTTAACCATTAAATCTTCCTCTAGAGCATTCTTCCTCTAAGACTTCCCTTGTTTTCACTTAATAAAATAGAAATTTATAACTAAGTACCAATTTCGAAACACCTCTGACATTTGAAGATGATATATTCATATTTTAGGGTTTACATCCATTTATGGTACTTAATTTACAAATCAACATGGAACAAAAGATATGCTAAAATATCCACATTAGCAAAGATTTAGATAAAGGTTAAATGCCTCAAATTCTTTGTTGAAGAATATGTTAATAGATATTCACCTAAGGAATTGCCTATAACTTTGAATATCTATTCATACCAAAACTAAAATGTTAAATGAGGTAATATATCTTAATAGGTCAAATATTAAATGATTCCTTAAGTGGATTAAATGATGGGAAAAATGGCTCGACAATAGCAGATGCTAATTCCTACCCCAGATTAGATTTTTTAAAATCACATTATTATCCTCTTCAGAGTCAAAAGACACAATAAAGAACCATTTATCATAGGGACAAAATTCTATAGTACATTTACTTAGAGGTCTCTAGTTATCCTAAATCCATTTGTGGAGCTCTAACAAACTAGGAAAAAAATGCTAAAATGGCATATACCTCCTTTTGAATTGAAATGAACTTTCACTTATAGAAATTATTTGAGATCTTATCCTTTATAATGAATTCATAGATATGACTTTTTTGAGACAATAGGCTCAATATAAGGGTGATTAGTCCTAGATATTACCTCTAAAAAAGTAGACTTTCTTATTGGATGTTCCCCACTATCACTAACTAATAAATATGTCTTTGGATCATCATTTACTTTGGACACATTTTTATTTCAAGTCCCTAAAGATAAAATCATCAATATATTAACCATTAATCCATATTTATCCTCTACCCTTCTGTTATATTCTCAAACCCTCGACCCATCCCTATTTCCACCCTTGTTGTTGCACGCTTTTGGATCTCATCCTTAGATTTATTTTATGATATTTTAAAGATAGATCTTTGTGAGACTTATAATGATTCCATTCATTTAGGGATATGTTAAAATATTTCATATACACTTTCATCACTCTCATCCACAAAAACACTAATGATAACTCTATGGATATTTTAAGGTGATTTTATTTGTGCAATATAAATGAAAAATTATTACTAAGGCCTTGACTTTGACAATGAAAATGATTCTTACCTTTATCATAACTCCCTATTAAAATAGATCCATGGTTATATTGTTGTGATGAAATAGTTATTTAACTTAGTTAAGCTTGAGAAGGTACCTATTATGGTTATCAAGATAGATATTATTAAATCCTATGATACACTTAATTTAAATTTTCTAATAAAAATCATAAAATATTTTTATTTCTTACAATAATGACACAAAGGACCCATGATTTAAGGGACAATCATATAAGCCATCTAAGAATTAGGGAAATACGTTAAAATAACATTTTGGACATTTCAACAGTATTTTTTGATGATACTATTTTAGTGAATCTCTAAATGATGTTTGATGTAAATAATTTGAAAATGATAACTAGTCTACATAATGGGGCTTTTGCCATAAATTATGACATATTATTCTTCAATACTTTAATTATTAATCAATCTTACATCTATAGAATTCTTTATTTCCCCATAAATTATTTTCTTAATAAATATTTGGGGAATCATATTTTTGAAGAAAAGTCTAAAACATATATTTTTGAGGATATTATTTCTAAATTTGAAAACAAGGTCCCCACTTAGAAAGGGAGATGAAACTATTGATTAGGGTAAATTTTAATTAATTAAGTTGTCCTCTAAATTTTCAAGAACAAACTCAATTCTATTATGAAAAGGTTCCTATGGAATTATGATATGAATAAAAATTAGTGAAATAACAAGGGGTAATAAAATTAAAATTTGAAGGAGGTTGTGGTAGTAGAAAATTATCTCAGATTAAGATTCTAAGACACATAAAATTAACCATTGAGTGTTTGATAATGTTTGTTATTGGCATCATTACCCTTACATGGTCTAGTTTCTATTTTGTTAACTTACACAGTATAAGAAACCCTTCATTATCTTGTAAGCACTAAAATATCATTAAAAAATCCCTATTTTAACTAAATACATCCCTACTCAACCCACAGGCTTTAGTTATACCTATCCTAATGGCTTACGGTGCTTTAAGATAAGTTCACACTAGCTAGATATGGCCATACCATGACCTTATCACTGAGTGCGTGCTTCTTTCCCACTCACCAATTATCAATTTTTTTAATTGATGTGTTTAATAATTGTTCTCCCACAAGTTTGGTAAAATTAATGAAAATAGTCTAAATATTATCATATAGAATCACATCAAAGATACTCATTATTCTATCATGGTATCTCTCTAGCAATGTCATATCACACTGAGTAAAATAACACTCTTTATTACTATTTGAACTTTGTATCATTATAACAGCCAATAGATAAGATTGAATATTGTTTATTATAAATCAAGTGATCTATTATTAAGCATTTAAATGAATCATCTATCTAGATTCATTATAGTTGTATAGTCATGGATCATATAATCACTATAAGAGGAATAAATACATCGATATAATGCCCATTTGGGATATGTAGGCAATGGTATATTATAAAGGGGTTTGAAGGCTAGATCAGTTATTCTTACTACCACTTTTTTCTCCCCTTTTATTATCTAGTCATTATATAGTGTGCATGATTAGAGTTTTTCTATTTTCAGGTCTTTGGCATTAATAGTTTCACATGTCCAGATTAATAAATTAGGAAGACAACCAACTAGGTTGTGGCCATAATCAATAGACAAGGCCATAGTGCAGCCCTATCCACCTCCTATAGCCTTGTCCAATTAGATTAAAAACTATTATTTTATAACATGACTATGTTTTCATTTCATTCCATATATTTTTGCACTTACATTCAGCCTATAGAGTCAGAACCAATTATTGTTCATGGAAGTTTTCACACCCTTAAGACTTTTTTCTATTTGTAACAAGTTTTTTATTTTTTAAAATTCTATAGTTTACTATATTTTAATATTAAATCAGTACATATTAGAGTTTCTATTTCATTAGTTTAATTATACTAGTTCAAGATAGCATAAATTGAAAGGGTTAAACAATCTAGTGAACCCGATATTTTTAGAGCATTGATTATTATTTTTCATAAATTTTTTAGATAGGATTTCTTTAAAGTGCCTATACATTATTTAAATTGAAATAAAACAACATTTTAACTTTCATAAAATGATTCAATTTATTCAACCTTGGATTAAATCTAACACTAAAGAAATTATGTTAACACATTTGATCATTCTTACAAAAAGCTCTTTCTTTCAATGTTGGGTTGAAATGTGAACTATTTATGAAATATAAAATATTTCACTTTTTATATTCCACTTGATTTTTCTTATTTAAGAAACTCTATTTTGTTAGTTTTAAAACTACTTATTAAGTTTCATGTAGGGTTGTATGATATTTATTTATAGAAACCATGACATCCAGGGTTTACTCTAATACACATATACATAAAAGAAACACTAAACACTAAGCTTAGTTTTCACATACCTCATGGTATATCATAAATTAATAGGGTCCCTTGTTTATACTAATGAAAATCCTCTTTTATTTGTCTACTTTGTGGTTAAATTAAGAGGATCATATCACCTACAGAATTTACTCTCATTGTACCCTTTAAATTGAGGTTAATAGACAACATACATGGTTCTACCTCTATATTTAGTGTTCTAAAATATTTTACCAACACTAATAAATAAATGAGAAAGTATATTTGAGAGCCTACAAATCATTCAACCACTTTCCTAAATCACCTTCACACTTATAGTTTTTATTGTATTGTATTCACAATCATTATCATTGCTTGATTTACATCATATTATATTTATAGTCACTATCATTGCTTATATTATATTTTAACATAATTTTATTCAAATTTTCATATCATATTTATAATGAGTTGAATTAATTAAAGTCTCTCTCAAATGTTACATAGCATTATGCTTTTTATTTTAAAATATTCTCTTACTTTCCATGATTTTATTCATCTAATTTTTACATTCTAAATGCTTGATAATGTTCTAAAACATACTTTATAGAAAACTCCACTACATGGTACTTCACATTATTATAAGATTTAACAATCATGACGAAATATTTTAATCAAAATCAAAGTGTTAATACCTCTCTTTATAATTTCCAATACTAGTTACTTCATATTATGAGAATATGCCAAAGATCAAGTAAACAACCTCTTGTATTCATCCTTCCTCACCCTCAACCAATTTTTATTTATCAACATCTTCCTATCCTTCGTCCAAGTCTCATTCTATATTTCCATGTTCATATTATCCAAAGTAGAAGTGGAAGGACACCTTTAACTCACCAATCCACTAATCCTAGTCATAATGTTCCTCTTCCTCCACCTCCTTTAATTCAAGTCTCTCAAAATATATGATATGATATCATTTAACAAATTTTAAATACCCTTACCAAAAAATATATTCAAGATATATTAAGAAAGGAACCAACTTCCAAGTATATATGATATGCTATATTTTAGGATACAAATCTTCCAATGCATACACAACCAAATACATTTACCTTTATGATGAATACTTTCAATGATATTGATCATGTTTTTACTTTTGATAAAGAATATGTATCTCCCAAGCATATCATGAATAAAAATATTTCATTATATATTCAAATCTAAACATATGTGTGATAGCTTAAATTTAGTATGGATGACAATGGTTATGGAAAAAATATTTGTAGTTATGACTCCATACATAAATTGGGATTCAATAAATATGATATTAAAAATTATGATAAAATTAACATAGGGATTCAATACCATTTTGAAAAAAGTATTTGACACTATTACATGGATTTATTATTCAGCCTAAATTCCTTATTTAATACTTTTCAATTTATCTCTAAGTACTTAGAATATTATTTACTCTTGGGTTAGCTTTAGATTTTTGAAATTGAAGATATACTTTATATATTTAATATATGAATCAAATTTTTATATGATATGCGTGAATATACAATTCTATTTTATGATGCACCTTCAATCAGTCATAATAAATTAAAATTTATATAATTCCATATTAACAATCAATTATAATGGACTAAATGCATACTTATGAAGTAGGAAAAATAATAGATATAAGCAATACCTTACCAATTCTCCAAATTTCTAATGAAATAAAAACATTTATCAAATAAGTTCTACAACAAGTACAAATTACTAATCAAAATAAAAGGCAAATAAAAGAAGATATGTCACGTATAAATTCAATAACAAATGGAAGATCCTATTATGTAAATCATTATTACTAGAGGTTTTTGTAGTTTTACCATAATGTGCTAATTACAAGTATAAATTTCATGGTGGAGAGCATAATAGGTGATAAAGCTACATAAATCATACAGACCACATACAACATCTATAATTAGATCAAAATCTAGGTGAAGAATCTATATAATGTAACACGACAATAAAATACATATTGCATTAGATTATAAAATAAATCAAAATAGAGTACTTGATTGTGCATACATCGTACACAAAAAATATATGGGAAAACCATAACATGATAATTTCTATTAATCTCTATTAACACAGGGAACTTGAATTTATTACATCAAAGTACTATTTAAAGTATTCTGTAATACTGATGTCTCTTCACCTTTGAACCTTTTGAGAAACAAAATGAGATACTTTTTTCTTTCTCCTATTATCTGATTAGACTTTCAGGGCTAAATAAGTACAAAACTACACAAAAGACAAAACCAAACACTTTGTAAATGTGTTTATCTTATATAATTCACATTTTTAGGAAGTTACATTCTACATCCAATACATTCCTAGACTTAACTATTTGTCTCAACATGGTGGGATGTGCATAGAAACATAGTATGCATTAAGAGGATGCCTGCAAAATTTTACATGCAAGGTTTCAACTACTAGCCAATATTAAATAAAAATGGCCCTTCTTTAAAGAGGATCAATGTCCCCAACTACACATATATTAGTTCATGGATATATGGAATACACAAGGAATATAATCTAGATATTGGGCACACATATTTAGTCATAATCTTGCACCTCTTGCAATATCCTAGTGCATGCATCAAGAGTGTAGAAGTGAAACCAAATACAAGCCACATGTTTAGTAGGAATTTATCCAAACTTTTGTATTTTTAGATGATAATCCTTTAGTTTAAAATTCCCTAAAAAGGATAAAAAATTTCTATGTAATAGATTGTGGAAGATATAACAAACATTATTGAATCATCTTCTCATGGGGAAGCTACACAATATCTTGATTTTACACTACTCAATTACAAAGATAATTAAAAGAAAAACTTGAGATTCAGCATTGTAATATAATAAAAAATGATCTCCTAGAGTTTATAGATAATTATAGTGATGGGGATCTTGATTTGGAAGGGTTATTTGAAACACAATGTGAAGAGTAACTTAAACTAACACAAGTTACAAATTAGGTATAAGAAGAGAAGGTGTGTAAAATTATCATTACATAATGGGAAGACAAATGCATTTTACAATATACTATGTTGAGTGGATAAGGAAAAATATATCAGGAACCATTTCAAAATATGCAAGTAGATATTGGAATGTAAGCGAACCCTAAGCTTGTATTAGTGAGAGATTACTAAGGACAAGAGTAGATCTTTGAATCCATGGAATTTTTAAGAGACTACCAAGATGCATTTCCAAGTAGTTTTTTAGAGGTAAAAGGCATATATCCATCCTTGTGAGAGATGCACATCGAGCTAGAGTAATGCATGCACCTGATTAAAAAGAGACCCTACATACTTAATCCTAACATGAAAAATAAATGCTGAATTAGATCAAAGGTAAGAAGCTAGAATTATTTATCTAATTGAAAATTTAAATTGGGTGAGATCCATGGTTGTACAACCTAAGAAGATGGTAGAAATATTATTTTATGGGGATTACTGCACACTCAATGATGCCTACATTAATGAACCATTTCCTATCCCTTTTACTGATGAAGTGTTTGAATTTATCACTAGACATGAACCATTTCCTATCCCTTTATGTTGTATGCCTAACACACCACATGCCACTGCAAAGGCATTCAGATGTTCCTCTGGTGATTGTTTTCCATCTCCATTAAATTTGGGCAAATTTTCACTTACATTTTTAGGCAAAGGATTGAGGTTAGCCCCAAAATTTAGAGGTCCTATGGCTACACCACAAGGTTGGGCCATTGGAAGAAAACTTATGGTAGATGGAAAGACAGTACCAAAAAGGGTTAATGCTTGATAGACGAAGGATGTAGATGATTTAGGAGGACTAGGAGGTCTACTTCTAGCTTTTCTAATGTGAGTAGGAATATAAGGAAAATTTAAATTATGCAATGCTTGAAAAGTAGAATCTTCAATTCCTTCTCTTCTTAAAGACCTTATGTACCTTCTGGAATCTAGCTTATGATATAATAATTATTAACTTCCATGTTGCTCCTAATCTTTTCACACATTAGGAGGTTTAATTCCTTGTTATGTCTTCTACTTGTCTTCTTCTTTTCTTGAGTAACAACAATATTATATTATTAGCCAATTATTCTTCTTTTTCTAATATTCTACTTGCCAATCTATAATCATCAATATTCTGATGAGAATGCCAAGCAAGAGTATTTAATTGGCTAATTATATCTTCCTGTTCATCTTGAAAACCAAGATTAGGTTGTAAAATAGGAATTATATTTTCATGAGGAAACATCATTGTTGCCTCATAATAAGGTGACCAAATCAATTTTGTTCCCTAGTGGAGTCACAAAAAAATTGTTGGCTAATACAATTGTCCTTATATAAATATATTTAATTTTGAATCCATACCCTTCTCTCAAGAAGAAATAAGTTAGCAACAAATGGGTGAACTATCAAGACTAGTTCTCCTCTGAATTAAGGTACAGATCCCTTTAAGATTTTCAATGAATTTAAATATTTAGATACACTTTTAACTAGAAAGTGTTTAAAGGTAGACTAACAACCATACATCATTATGTTATGAATGTAAGATTTAATAATAGTGATAGGTAACAGAATACACAGATTTTATTTTCAATAAATATTAAATAAATAAATGTATATATATTTTTGAGCCAATAAAGAATAAAACACATATAATCAATTGTCTAAATGGAAAAGTAATCACTATATGAAACAAGGTTAAACACAAAAAATCCAAATTCAAATACTCTAACACATAGATCCAACTATGCAGTAATTAATTATCCTTTTCATTCACAGATGAAAATGTTATAGACAAACATCACATATATTACTAAAAACAGTGGTTCAATTTTCTAATTTTCTAATTTCTTTCTCCCCTTTTCTCCCTTTGTCTCTTTTACAACCAAAAATATATATAGTTTCCATAACTAATCCACATGTAAAACTAAACCAGAGTTAAAGTAACTCTAACCCAAATAGGATTTAGTTTTTACAAATTCAATAAATACCAAGTTTCAAAAGTAACTGAATAATTGAATAAAGAAACTATTTAAGCAAAGCCATTGTTTAAGTGATGTGTTAGGATCTCCAAATTTGATTTATTTAGTTGGGTAGACACGTTGAGCTTTCCACTCTTGAAATACTATAATGAACTCCTAAATTTTTAAAAGATTGGGAATGCTAACATGCTTTATCCTTACTTTCCAAATGTTTTCTTCTATTTTAATTTTTCCCATCTTCTCTATGTGCTCCAAGAGTATGTTGATGCAGTGAAAAAGAAGTGATTTTGTCTTTAAAATATGAGAGAAGCTTTCAGTTGATAAGCTGTCACTTTCTTTAATGAAGTTAATTTTTTCCCTAAAGGACTGAATCACAGTGTTAATGTCTTTCTCTATTTTTCAATCATCTTTTATGTAATTGATATCAATGATCTGTAGATCATGATATAATAAATGAATAAATTCAATTATTTTTTTAATCATTTTTGTGATTTATAATCATCCTCATCTGGATATTGAGTTTATCCATTCGACATTTTTCTTACTTGCATATAATATATCCTCATCCATTCTTGTCAAGTTATTTTCTAAAAAAACTTTATTTCCCCATATTTCTACACTTCTTCAATTTGATTGATCACACTCATCCACTTTCCTTCTTCTTTTATCCACAAAGCATTCTGAGTCTTCAAATCTTCAACATTGATTGTGGTCAGATCATATACATTTTTCAAATTATGAAAATATTCTATACCTTTTAGGATGATATCGTCCAACCAGCTATCAAATACTCTGGTAATCATTTTGCCCCTATATATCTAATCTAACATCCTTTGATTGACAGGAGATTTTAGATCGAAAGTCATGGGTATTTGAGAAACTGGTTGAGGATGTAGATTATGAATGGCATCAATATATTATGACATTGAATGCATAGTCTATTTTAAGTCTTTTTTATCCTTTTCATCCTTCCATGTTTTGCTCACTATCTTTTTAGTAGACACTTCTAGATGATGCACATCAGTAGCATGTGATGCAATCCCAAGGTCTGACTTTTCAACAATAAAATTGTGAATAGTATGATCTTGAACTTATTAATTGGTTTTTAGCAAGGCATTTTTTGCATTCTAGTTCCTTATATCTGTGTCAACATCTACCCTAGATGTCATTTTTAACTTTCTATATTTGTGGTATTTCCCTAAACATTTACTCACCATATCTTCCAAGGGTATAAAAAATGGAACTACTTTCCTTTTATGACTGATTGAACTTTCTATCCATTTAGGTGCAGAAGCTGAGGCTTCTCTATTAGGATTCAGTTGATCAGAAGGTATAGTTGAAACAATCATCAATTCAGTAGAATCAGGGGGAATCACTATCTTTAGTCTATACTAACCTCTTTTGCCATTGGTGAATTGGACTCTTTATCACCTTTGACTTCTCCTGAATTGTCTTCAAAATTCAAATCCATAATCACTTTTTTATAGATTTGATTTTTCTTCTTGCTCTGATTCCTTGACCTGGGTACATGAGGAGGTTGGGTAGTTATAAGGGCCTTCTCAGATTCTTTAATGATAGGATCCCTTCCATATTTTGACTTGCAAGTACCTACATCAAAGATAGAAATAGGCTGGTTATATGAGCTTATTGGGAATGTAAATTCAATTATTGTTTTACATTATTGGGAGACTATATTTTGAGCTCCTCCCATTTTTCACTCTTTCAGCCACTTTTCAGTTCTCCTTGTTACTAGAAGATTCTCAACTTTAATTCTATCTTCTTCACTTTTTTCCTAGTCAATTTATAGAATAGTTGATTATTTTATTTGCTCAAACTATGGATCAGTCACATGTTCATCATTTTCAACAATTCTAGAAATGTCCATATTTAATTCAAGGGTAACTATCTATCCTAAGGAAAACTTGGACCATAGTCTTCTTCTGACTTCAATATCATCTAAATAATCCTCCTAATAATCTTCCAATTGGGGAATATGTGAAAATCCTATTCCAAAATACAAATTATCCCTGACAAAACCTTTGTTATCAAATTGAGATCTGGCTGTGAAGGACTAAAAATTAAATTTCATAAAGTCTAATTCTAAATTCAAAGCATCAGATGTTGTTTTGCATGAATAACATCCAAGATCAATAGGAAAAGCTATGCCATATTTATTCTTCATTGGGAATTTTTTATTTATGTGTGCTAATTGCCTGTAGACTTATATTAGCACAAATTGTCTAAGAACATACCTTGGTAACCTCAAGGGTTCACCATCAAAACCCCCAACTCTAATGTAAGTGAACTTAGAAAATTGAATGAAGAAACTCCCATAAATGTTAATCAACTGCATAGCTTCTTTAGATAACCTTTTATTGATATTGTCTGATAATTCAAAATTCTTTTTCCTAGTAAATACATCATTGATTCTCTTGTAACCCTCATAGCAATTACACATTTGCAACTATGGGTAATAGTCATAAATTTTACTATCTTCAGCCAAAGGTGCATGTGGTAACCCTACCCATTATCTCACAGATGCCATGCAATAGAGGAGGTATGAAGACATATCAAATTCTCTATTTCCCAAATAATTACTTAAATCCTGATGTAAAAATTCAACTACAATTTCTGCCCAATCCAAATACTGTTCTCCTTGAAGGATCACCTATATGAAGAAGTACATCCAACCTTCCCAATAATAAGACTGATTATTACCTTTCATTTTGTGTAATAATACTATGATATCTTGTACTTATAGAATCATACGATTTCTTGTTAATGGCCTAGGCAACCTTGAACATCCTTTTTGGAATTTCAAGAGCCAATTCCTAGCAATCATACTTTTGTAAATTGCTTTCTTCATTGAAAAATAACCATAAGAAGAAGTAATACTAGGGTTAGAGTATGGTTCCTTAGGAGGGATTATCATCATAGACATTAGGGTCTGTCTATTGATATACAGTAAAACATTGTCATCTACAGCCCTGATACACATGCTCTAAGGTTCATATC
>JARHVA010002907.1:1387500-1430000 GCA_037957365.1 Torreya grandis
TTTTGATAGTTACTATTTATAGCAAGTTTCGCATATGAGCATATGTGGCTCTAAAAATATCCTTAAAAACTCTAAAAAATATAATTAGCATATGGGATGGAATTTAACTGAATTTGACATCTAGTTCTACAAATATACAATTTTTTAAAATAGAAAATTCTTGAAAAAATCATTAAACATTAATTTTGGACACTCAGATGATCATGTATGGCTTTCAAAAAATATCAAAATCAACTCTAAGTAGATAGAGTGGATTATAAAAGTACCATAAAATTTTAGATGGTCATTTCAGCACATTTATTAGCTCAAATGGAGCTGTGTGTCAAAAGTTATGACCTCTGAAAGATCAGCATATTTTTTTCTCAATCATTCTCATTTGTTTGAAAACAACTCAGCTCCTGTGATTTGGCTTGATTATATTACTACCATTTATATTTATCAATATTATTTAGATCATATTAGGTAATCTAAGTGTTGTCTTTTTACTTTAATCCTTACCATTGCACTAAAGACATGTTATAATTCCCTTATCTTGTGCTCACTATCTTTATATCCAAAACATGCACTATTTTTTCTTTCTTCTTTTTGGAACCTGCTACTCCCAATTTAATTCTTCATCTTCATCATATTCACAATATTTTCCATGGAATTCATATAAATATGAAAATTTAAATACTAGATATATATCAATATTCTATCATAAACTCAACTTATAAACATTGTCATTTATTTTATTCACAATTCTACATGGTCTAATTTTATTTCACTTCAACTTATTGTTCACGCCTTTTGGAAATATTTCCTTCCTCAAGTAAACCATTACCAAGTTTTCTTCTTCAAATAACTTAGATATTATTCTGACATTCGCTAATGCTTTATATTTCTCATTACTTTTCCTTAACTTTTTTGTTACTCCTTAAAACTATTTCATATGCTCTATAAATGCTTTTGCATCATCTCTAATATGATATGCAATTGGAAATTATACCAAATCTAAAATTCCATATGATTTCTCCAATAAACAATTTGAAATAGTGACTTTTATATTGATTTATTCACTAAAATTTTACATGAAAAATCATGTTGTGGTAAATCCAAGTTTCATTACTTGGGCTTCTCTCCC
This sequence comes from Torreya grandis, assembly GCA_037957365.1. Classification (NCBI taxonomy): domain Eukaryota; kingdom Viridiplantae; phylum Streptophyta; class Pinopsida; order Cupressales; family Taxaceae; genus Torreya; species Torreya grandis. The sequence continues at coordinate 1,388,624 of JARHVA010002907.1, forward strand.
ACTATGCATCTCAAAAAATTTCCCAATCTCCTATTTAGAACTTCTATCTATCCATCTGTTTGTGGGTGATATGCACTACTGAATTGTAGATTATTACCCATCTTCTTCATTAAATTCCTTCAAAAATGACTTAAATTTTTTATGTCCCTATCTAGATTAATAGTTTTTGAAACACCATGCAATCTCACAATATCATTAAAAAATAATTCTACAACTCTAGTGGTATCATTGGTTTTCTTACATGTAATAAAATGAACCATCTTAGAAATTTTTTTTACAACAACAAACATTAAATCTTACCTCTTTGTGTGTTTGGCAATCCCAACATAAAATTCATACTCAAATATGCCCATGGGCCTTTTTTAATGAGTAAAGGCATATATAGTCCAATAATTTGTGCATATCTTTTATCCACTTGACACATTATACACCTTGAAACATACCATGTCACATATCTCTTCATCTTTGGTTAAAAATTCTTTTCTCCACTAAAACTATTATATTCATCTTAAAAAAATGTCTATCCAAACCACCATTATGTAATTCTCTTATTTTGTTGTCTCGTATAAACCCAATTAGAATGTATAATTATTTCCCTTTGAAGAGACAATCTTCTTATATAACATACTCCTCATGAATAGTAACCGTCTCACCTATTAATGGATTCTTAAACTTCTTAATTACCTTGCTAAAATATGGATCGGTATCACATAATTCTTTGATAGCTTCAAATCTAACTACTTCACTCACCATAGTAGTTAATAACATTGCTTGTATGATCAATTCATCTGTTACCTGATTCTTTTTTCCTAATTTATGTTTCAACAAAAAATTATATCCCTGAAAGAAATAAAACCTCTTTGCATGCCTACTATTCAAATTCTTTTATGTATTCACATACTTCAAAGCCTCATGATCTGTAAATAGAATAAACTCCTTAGGCATGAGGTAATGCCTCTAATGTCTTAATGTTTATAAAATTATATAAATTTTAACATCATATGTAGAATACTTTGTTCTTACCTCATTCAATTTCTTATTGAATTATGTTATTGGCTTTCCTTCTTGACTCAAGATAGCACCGATTCTCATAAATGAATCATTGTAATCACCTAAAACACTTTCCTAAAATTTAGTAATGCTAAAATTGGTTTTTCTATAATCTTATTCAAAATTTTGAAACTTTATATGGCTTCTCTAGTCCATGCAAATTCATTCCCTCTCATAAAATTTGTTAATGGTTCCACAATAGTACAATCTTTTTTTTATAAATTTTCTATAAATTTTTTCTAAACCATATAAACATCTTACCGCTGCAATGACTTTTAGACCATGCCACTCTAAAAATACCTTTATATTTTCTTCATCTATTTTCACATCATCTACTAAAGCTAAAAATGCCAAAAATACCAAACTATTCTACATAAACCAACACTTCTTCACATTTGCATACAACTTCTTCTTTCTTAATAAATCCATTACCATTCTCAAATTTCATAAGTGTTCTTCATCAGTCTTAATGAATATAAAAATATCATCAAAATAAATAGCCACAAACTTACCAATATATTTTCATATCACTATGTTGATCACCCTCATAAATGTTCTAGGTGCATTAGATAATATGAATTGTATCACTATCTACTCATATAAGGCATCCCTAGTCTTGAATGCAATTTTCCACTTATCTCCTTCACAAATTCAAATATGATAATAACCACTCCTTAGATAAATATTGGTAAAATATTTTCTCCTACAATCACATCCATCATATCATCTAAATGAGGTATAGCAAACATATATCTTATTATAATTTTGTTAATTGCTCTACTATACACACACATTCTCCATCCTCCATCTTTCTTTGTAGTTATCAATGTCAGTGTTATATATGGACTCATACTCATACTTATCACCTTATTTAGCAATTTAGTAACCTATTTATTTAATTTTGCATGTCCTATTAGACTCAATGTACAAACTACTTGATTAGGTAGAGTTGATCCTGGAATCAAATCAATGTGATGCTAAATATCTCTCTTTAGTGGTAAACCATTTCATAACTCATCAGGAATAATATCTACATATTCGTTCAACACTTTTATTTATTTTGTTAATATTGGCACCATTTCTATTTCTTGATTCTCTACTAGTAATACATAACAAGAACGTATCATCTTCATCTCTTGGATAAATTCTTTAGTAGAGAGAATGCTTTTAATATCCTCTTCTTTTTTAAGAGGTAACAAAACTAACTTCATAACACCTTTCCAAAAAGTGTAATTTTTCTTTGCTCCATCATGAATTACTTTCTTATCAAATTTCCACAATCTCTCCAATAACACATGGCATGCATCCATCAGGTTAACATCACACCATATTTCATCATTATAAATTTTTCCTATAGGAAACTTTATTAAACACTTTTTATCTACTGTAAATTCATTGCTTTTCTTAAACCATAAAATACAATAAGGATTAGGATGATTTTTATATTAAATATTTAGTTTCTATATCATTTCTTTAGAAACCATATTTTCACAACTACCATCATCTATAATTACATTGCATATCTATCCATCTGAAGTACATCTTCTTCAAAAAATATTTGATCATAGTCATGCATCACCACCTTCTTTATTCTACACATGTTATTTCTTTGAAGAGATCATTCTTCTTCTCATCATGAGATTCTCTCCAACATTTCTTGGTACAACTTCAGTATTTTTCTCTTCTATCTTAGCCTCAACTTGATTTACTCTTGGGAGATTTTCTTGCCTCCTTTCTTGATATTGATAGTGTGGACACTCAAATAATATGTGCCCTTCTCCAAATATATAATAGACATAAGATATATGCTAATTTAAAAATATATTTTAGCACCATCATAACCTCATCCTCTCTAAAATCCTCTTTCTCTTTATTGGTATAAAAACTGTTACTTATTATCATCTTGCCTTTTTCTACCACATGATGATTCACCTCTATTGGTATGAGACCCACCCCTATTGGTATTAAATCCACCTCATCCCCTATTTGGAGGGGATCCACCTCTTATTGGATCAAAAGATGTTCTTATAAAATTCTTTCTATTTTTTTTTTTCTTCTACCGAGTAGATGCAAGATAATGGGGGATAAAATAGGGGTATAAAATGACACCCTTTTCTTAAAATAACAATAGTTGAACTTGGAAATAATGTTAGAGACACTTCAAAAAGGAATTTTACAATGACATAAAAATATGAATTGTGTAATTTTGAATGTAGTTTCTAAATATATAATTTCTTTTAATACCCAGATGATAAAAGTGTATAAAATAGATGCATTTATGATAATAGGTTGATAATTATTTTTGTAAAAAGATAAGGAGAGTGTATATGTATGAACACACTTTTTTTCATAAAAAATTAAATTTTTATATGAAATTTCATATATAGATAGGTGAAATGTCAAAAATTGTTAAGAATTTTTTTAATTATATAAACAAATTTTAAATAATTTTACAAGTCAAGATAGACAAAAAATTGAAATTGCAAGTGTACGAACATAACTTTTTGACCTTAACTACATGTAAATAATTTTTTTAAAGCATAATTCATAATGTGTAGATTGTTGTATATAAATTTTATAAACTTTTGATTAATATTATAAATGTTATAAAATAATTTGTGACAATATGTATATAGGCCATAATGAGGTATGGTATGTATAAATTAAGAAATGACTATAAATAATATTCTAACATTAAAAAAAATTATATATTCTAAAACAACACTTTCTACTCTACAAACCCATATATATATATTTTTAAATAATAAAAGATTATTGATCTAAAATTTAATGCAAAGTTATAAGAGTTATCATTTATAAATTAGTTTTTCAAAATTTAATCCAACCAATACTTAATTTTTAGAATTTTAAGATCAAAAGATAGAATGATAAATGATGGAAATGATGTTATAGATCATATTACGTATGTAATAGATCTATACCATTTCTTGTGCCACATATTTCACCTAATTGAGTATGCCCTACCTACTTTACCAAATTGAGCATGCCCTACCCAATTATATTACATTTTATATTATTATACTTTGTACTTAAAATTATGGAATTCTAGTTGAACCAACTAAAATTATTGTTATAGTAGGAATGTCACCGCTTACAAACTCAACTAAAGTGCATGCATTTCTGGGTTATACCAGATATTATAATAAATTCATAAAAGGATATAAAATGTCAACAACCATGGAAAAGCTATTATGGAAAGACACCAAATTTGGATAGACACCTAAGTGATAAAAAACATTTATTGATCTAAATCAAAGGTTGGTAACAACACCCATCTTGGTATTTAATGATTAGAAAAATCCATTCCATGTACATGTGGATGCTTCAAGTACTGCAGTATGAGCCTTCTTAGCATAAACAGATAAAGATGGGCTAGACCATCTCAAATATTTTACAAGTAGGAAACTCTTAGTTATATAAAATAATTGTAAAAGCATCAAGAGAGAAGCACTTTCTATGGTTTTTTCATTACAAAAATGTAGGCATCACATGCTGGCTATACCTTTTTAATTCATCATAAACCACTAGAAATTATGATACCTAGTTAAAAAACCAATGCTAGTGGGACAAATCTCCAGGTGGTTGATGCTCTTCCAAGAATTCCAATTATGAATTAATGTGAAACTATAATGGGAAAATGTGAGACCAAATCATCTCAGTAGACTACACAATGGGGAAGAAGCAAAGGAACTCGAAGATGAATCTCTTAGTTTGTATCTATTTAGAATTATTGTAGTTCCTGATAACATGGAAGAAATCATAAACTTATTAGAATAAAGAAAATTTCCTACACATTTTATAGAGTAAAATAATAAATAGAGGGTTGCCATAGTTACACCTGATAGCCTCATTAATGCTATCTTTTACAAGCTACTTAAAGATAATGTATTGTGCAGGGTATGTCTAAACATAAGTGACCCAATTGATTCAAGAAGTTCACCAAGGAATTGTAAGAGGACACTTAAAAGGAGATTATCCTACCATGAAAATACATTAGAATAGTTTATGGTGGTTTACACATTTCCAAGATGTACATAGAGTTATTAAACAATGTGACAGTTGTCAACTAGTGGGTAAGCCTAATCAGTGAGATGAAATGCCTTTGGTTCCTATGCTTGAAAAATAGCATACTGAAAAATAGGGAATCAATTTTGTTGGAACTAAATCTCCCTTAAGTTTTCACAGTGATGCTAGATACATTATCATGAAAATAAACTATTTCACAAAATGGGTAGAAGTTGTTGTTATTCCAAGTTATGATGTGAAGGATGCTACTAAGTTCTTATATGAAAACATTATCAGATGGTTTGGATATCTAGTTAATATGGTAGGTGATAGAGGCACACACTTTATCAATGATAAAATTAATAATCTCATGGAAGTATTCATGATATCACACAATAGAAGTATAACTCACCATTTGTAGGCTTATGTTCAGGCAAAAGCACCATATAATTTTTTTGCTAAGATGCTAAAAAAAAATCAATGTATAGATAGATTATTGGGAGGATCATATTGCTGTAAATATATGGGTCTATTTCACACATTAAAATCAAGCCACCATATGCACTCCCTTCCAATTAGTATATGGCATTGAGGCAATAATGCCTATGGAGTATATTATACTCAGTTTGTACATTACAATGATCATGAGCTTAGGGGATTAAGACTCATTAAGGGTATTATTCATAAATTTTAGTAAGATGGAATAAGATAGGGTAACTATACATTGGACCCAAAAAAACAATAAATAAATTTAGAAAGCAAGACATGATGACAATCTATAATTTAAATCATTCTACCTAGACTAAACTATATTTCTTAATGAGAGTAAATTTAAATCCTTCCCAAGAAAGTTACACATGTGATGGAAAGGACCCTATATCATTCTCAAAGAATCACCATAGGTACCATAGTTTTAAAAGATTTATAGGGAACCATTTTACCAGGGCAAATCAATAGTTGTAGGCTTAAGCCATATCATCGTTAATCTCTATCATGACACTAAAAATTGAGTCAGTGTTGATTATCACCATGTATTTAGGATTTTATTTAATGTTTATTTAATGTTTTGTTTTGTAGGTTAGAATGTTTGTTAGTACTCTTTTTTCTACATAACCCATTGCAACCGCTACAGCTAGCTCTCATCATAGCATACAACCACTTGGCCGAGATAGCATACTTAGGATAGCTATCCACCACTATAAAAATTTTGATAATTAAGTTTGAGAAGGCGGTAAAAGATAGGTATAGAAAATGAAAAGCCAATAATTAGGTTAGATTGTTAATAACGTATTATCTAAAAATATTACAGTAGTTTTGAATCATATTCAATAATAAAATGATAAGTGGATGAATAAAATGCATTGATTAACTGAAGGGACACCTACTCACTATAAATAACTACCAAAGCTAAAGTGCACAACCTAGGCACCAAATGTCCCTATTAATATGATTTCTAATATCTAACATTAATTACAAAGAGAACATTTATGTGCATGTAGTCAATTAATTTAAATGAAGTGATAACACAAATTTGGGTACCAAATAGCAATAAAATAAAGGCATATGGACAAAAAACAACCTTTAGATTCTCTAGTTAACACATGATTTCTATAATTGTCCTTTTGACTATCTATTTTTAACTAGATTTCACACTAGACTGCAATTCTTTAGATAAATCATTAAATTTATTTATTCATCCAACCATGGATAAAGGTAAACTATTTATCCTATTATTTTATGCTTAGTAAGAATAAATGGGAATAGGGTTAGGTCTCCAATAAATGAGAAAAATGATCTAGAATCCTTCGATTTCATTGGCAGGGTAGAAGTTACTCTATTTGGTATAGAAGTCTAAGGAGTAGCATAATTAAAAACATTTGCACTCCAATATCCACTCTATGGTTATGACATATAAAGTTTTCTCAAGATGCCAAAATTTGGCTAATTAGATGAAGTCATGATGACATTGTTGAGTCGGTAAAATCAAGGTACTATTCATCTAGATCAAGATATTATAATCTAGATTAATGGGCAATCAATGTGAAGAGAATTTAGCCTTCCCAATATTTTAGAATATATAATGCAATACAATTCTATAGCATGACCACTTCACCCATATATTAGAGATTAGAACACCATTAAGGTAGGAAGAAGAAATCATAATTATTCAATTGTGGATGTTTTTCCGTGTAGCATGGTCTAGTGTATCACTAAGAGGTTCTGGTAAACCATAAATCATGTAAAGAAAAGAACAAGAATCATCATTGGCATTGCATAATAAATGATGAATCTGTATGATGATTTTAATTAGTGTGAATTTTTATCTATTGAGATCACCAACAATATCAAAAAGCTACTTTCAAGAACAATGAAAACCTTTCAATATCAATTCTTGGTATTTTTATTCTATTTCACTCAATGGATGTCTCCCTTAGGGCCAATAAATGTCACAAGAAAATTTTGGGTAGGTAATGACTTCATAAACATTGCCTGAAACAAAACTAGTCAATAGTATGAATAATTGGGGTGCTACAATATATGGAAGCTAAAATCCCTTACGCTAATTAGATCACATCGTAAGATTATACAAGATATCATACTGTATATAGTTCAACATGTATCTAGTACAAAGATACACAATAACATAAAAATAAAGTTACATGAGTTAGCTAACCTAATTATCTATCTGATTCCATTCTTCATTTCTATGGTTACAGTAATAACTAAGGTCTATAAATATAATTCCTTAACTTCTAGGTTCATACCTCTATTTTAAACCATCGTTCTATAGGCCTAGCAAAAATAGGTAGAGAAAGTACCTCCATAATAACCCATATATCTGACACAAATACAAGCTTTAACACAACCAGACAAAGGAAAGAGAAAATTACCTACATGTAGATCCTTTCCACCTCCACCAAATAAATAAACCTAACAAGAAAATTTAGGACTTGAACACCCCATGGTTATATGAATAGTCACTAAGTACAAAGTACCTGATATGGGAATGGAAGAAAAATGTGCTTCAATCAATGTTGGAAGACATCGACACTAACATTTATGATGTAGAAGAGGACATGGAGTTATTTCAAAAAGTAGTGTGCACTTTATAAGTGCCTAATTAGGTAAGGAAATACCTTTACGTTGATATCACTCAACAATCTACTTCTATTATTGCTGACACTATAGGACAAGAAATAACTCAGCAAAAATTGGAAGCCAAAATATTTATAATAGAACCAACTAATGGATCATTTGTTGTAGCCTCCATGTATACATATGACTATGAACCCATCATAAATAGTGCAAGAAAGGATGGTTTCTTTTAGCATGCCTAAAAACTAATGTAATGCACAAATAGGTCAACAACCTCAACCTCAAGGAGTAAGTAAATAAAATAAGACACTTATACCTCTTGATAAATCTACAAGAAAGAAACAAATAAAATAATAATATCTAAGTGTATTAAAATCATTTGAATATACTGAATTAGATGAGATCATTGAATAAGAAGAGGAACCAAAGGATACAACCATGCCAAGTGAAAAGGAAGAATAATAACATGAGTAGGGTGCACTTGATCCTAAGGTGAGACAATAATAACAAAGAACATAGGAATCATAAGAACAAGCAACCATGCTACCATTAACAAAACACCAATCTACATAGATTCCACAACTACAGAAGCAAGATACAATCATGGAGAAATAAAAGAAATATGAGGAAGTTGAAGGTACACAGAAATAAGCTAGGGAAGATAAATCCAAAAACATGAAAGCCAAGGAAGTTAAAGCTTTAAAAAATCATGCTAAAGAAGTAGAGGTAAAGAAAAAATAATAAGAAGAAAAATAAAAGGCAACAACAACAGGGTTAATCCATATTGAAGAAATAATAGGAGTAAGTAATCAAATCTAAAGCCAAAGCTGAATCCAAAGCTCAAACTCAAGATAAAACCAAAACCAAGGATAAGGCCAAAGTTGAAGATAAATCCAAGGTTTATGCAAATGCCAAAGCCTAATCCTAATTTGAAGATCAAATAAAGGTCGAAGAGGAAGCTAAAACACAAAATTAAGTAGAAAATAAGGCCAAGGTAGAGGTAACCACCAAGGTAGAGGTAACCACCAAGGCTAAGAATCTCAAGGATGCATAAGTCCAAGTCGAAGTAGCATCCACCAGTCACACCAAAGGCACTAAAGTAGTATAACTTACTATTCAGTAGTTATGTTATGTCCTTACTACATCCACCTAATGAACTACCTTCTTTATTCCAATTCTTCAATTTACACATGCTCTTATGACATCCACCATTATGTCCATGGCACTTACCACCACTATAATGGAAACATTGTTGGATGTCACCTAGTTGTCACTCTCTAGATAGATTGAAGCAATAGTTATTTTGTAAGAATTCATTTTTTAGAGGGATTTAGATTTAGAGCAAGAAGTTCTAAGTCTATGAGATGAAAAGGATGAAGTAGAGGAGTGGTTGATAAATGTGTGTTAGATAATCAATAATGCATGACCCACTTTAGTACATATGTACTAGATGATCATGTTATGTTAGAAGAGAAATAGTTCATGATGTTATTGATAGAGATTACAAAGGCTTGGCAAATTACACAATAAGTCTTAGAACTATACACACAAGGATAAGCCCTCAAGTTAGAAAAATAAACCATGTGTCAAATTCTTATGGAACATGAACAGGTCTTAGACATTACTACAACATAAGCCAAGAAGATAGCTCAGGATATGCTCAATTAGAGACAACATTTGAATCAATCTCTAACCACTACCTAGCATAAATTTTCTACTACTCATAAAGCTAAATCTATGTTGGAGGATTAAATGGAAACAATGAAAAAGATGGCCAATGCACTTAAATAAATATTGGATTCCTGAGATGCTATTGCAAAAAATATTCAATTATGGCATCATGAAGCAATTCATAACACTTTTACATTCATTCAATCCTAGAAGATAGTAGATAGATTAGATGATATCATATTGTACATGTAGCCAAAATAATCTAATGCCAAGGAATTACTTATAATCATTGAAGATGAAGACCTGTAGAACATGATGATGATTTAGGTACCATTATGTATTGTACTTATAATGGTACATGAAATACTTACTGACTAGAAAATGCTTTAAGAAGATCTAGTTCAACTCAATTCAAAAATTACATCGATAGAAGATGAGCCCCAGTTCATTCCTACTCAATAACTTCTATAAATCATATAGGAAAAGGATATCAAGGCATAAGGATAATCTTCATACATAACCCTATTAGTGGATACATTAGGATGCACTATGATAACAACTACTCAACAACAACAAACTCCATAGCCTTGTAGTGAACCATCTACCCAGTCATAGTAATAAGGTTTGTTATCTAAAAATTTCAAGTTCTTGTAGATTCACATTTTTTTAGATTGTCTAAACAATAGGAACTAGGATAGATTGGTTGAAAAATCATAAAGAGCATCCACATGGTTATACTAATTATTAAAAACATGAAAGGGTAGTAAGCTAGTATACTATTCAGTTCAAACATGAAAGTGCAACTAAGTAGTGCACAAAGGGTGAAAACTGATAAATGGAACATGGAGTGATTATTATGACTTTTGTTTAGGACACATCTTTCTAGTTCAATTCAGTTTAGCTTACACCTTTGTCTCATGATGAGACACCTTTTAAACTTGGGGTGATTGTTAACCTAGGTAAGGGGAAATCATATTTAGTTTTATTTGACATTATTTGTAATAAAGAAGAAAATGGATATATGAGTTATCAAAGAGGAGTAAAAAATTCATAAAGACTAAAGATTCATATAGGAAGTCGAAGATTCATTTTGAAGCGTTTATAAGCAATTGTATGGTAAACTATACATTAGACCATGTTGTGTGAATGAAAAATATCATCTAGGTTTCATTAAGTCTCATGTTTATTCTTCTCCTTATTTATATTTATTATTTCCCATTATTAATAGTTTTATATCTCTATTACTTGTTTTATTCTTACCACTATTCTACTACTAATAATTATTCCTCAAATGACAGTTCCCACATAAAAAGAGAAATCTATCCAAGAAAATGAACAACAAGAACCAATTACAACAGGTCCTATTAAAGAATTATCATTATTGGTCAATTAATAAATTACTTGCATAATTAAAGATTACTATAACAATGATGATGAGAATACACAAGAATTTACAAATGAGTAACTTGGAAATATATATTTAAATCCCATTAATGAAGATGAACACTTATCTCATTCTTTATTTACTTTTGTTGGAGTGTGTGAAAATCAAGATATTTATTCTATATAAAGTAAGGTTAAAACATGCATTTCTGTACAAAGTGATCCACATGATATTTCAAATCATTTTAATATGTTATAACACTTTGGGACCTCAATGCTTGTATAAATTACTACACCTACTCTAGATAAATTACAAAGGGAACACTCAAAGAATCTCATAATTCACATGTATAATTATAATTACCAAATCGAAATCAACACATGTTCAAAATATGGTTTCTCAATAAAGTTTACTTTGATTATTTACCAGTACACAATGTTAATCCTAAAAATATGGTTCCAAATCGAACACCAAATCATCATTCATCTCATTTTGAGCCTCTCATTATCAAACAACTTATAAATGGAGAACAATGTACTAATGTTACACTTACTCATATAAACAAAGCTAATATATGTATTCTATCTCTTATTTAGTCTCCTTAATATGATAGACATCATCCTAACAAAGACACATCACCAATGAATTTCAATAGGTCTATCCCGTTACCCATCACTCTTGGTCCTAAATCACGCATAACATTATTTTACATTGATTGTATATTTGAGTAACATAATTTAATTATGAGAAGATCATGGAAAATATCAATGGAATCTACTCTAAAAATGTAATTATGATTATCTCACATTCTAACATGAGGGTGCAACAGTCATAATTTTAAAGCATGGAATAATAACAACACATGAGTAGAAATAAGGGTATAATATACCATAGATTTCTTGTATTACTAGCATACAAGGTATTGGATATGATAATTATACACAGTGGTATCCTACTCCAATTGCTATTTTATCACAAAATAAATAAATCAAATATACCCTTTATGCAAAAATTCCATGGATATCTATCCTAATCTTTTAATTGACTAACTAATTGTATTTTCCTTGTACATAGCTTCTTTGCTTTCTTACCAATTATTATATCCCTTATGAAATCATTTTTATATCCCTTTGGTTTTATTTTTCACTTTGGGTGATTACCCTCTTAATTTATAAACTTATTTAAAAAATCTAAAACAACAATCTCTATGGCACTCCACTTGCTTACTATTACATATTTTACAATGTATGACATTTACATGATCTAATGTTAATGATTTTTAAATGTGGTTTACATGAAAACATTTAACCTCTTCCCCATTTAAATATCATGTACATTTTGACATATCTCACATATTTATACTACATTCCTATGACTAAACGTTACATAAAAATCAGGGGCACATTGTTTGCCTTCCATCTTATCATGTTATGCGTTTGCACCTTCTTGATAATTGTTTGCATCCCTCCAACTTCTTCTATATTTAAGACATTACTTATTAACACTTCTTTTCAACTCCCTTCTAGCATAAGATGTTTTAAAAAAATTATATAAAATGGATATATATCAAAAATTCTAAATACCCATGCACTCATGAACCCCATTCATAGACTAAATTCGATAGTTGAATTTATTATCATGTAAAATGTTGATGAATTTAACATTTTTATTCATATACTAATGTACCTCAAATAAATAAAAAATAAAAATTAAATAAACATGAAAGGTAGTATATTTATTTTTTATAGTCCTTAATAATTTTTGACAATCTACTGATAATTTCAACTTATATCCAATATATTAAACCTCAAAAAAATGAATGTATTTTATGTTGGGGATATTTAATATGGTCATGCCTAGGACACCACAAATGTTCATCTCCAATTTTTTCTCTTAGTACTAATTTATTACTGAAAAACACAAATTTACATTAGCAAATAGGTTATTTATAATTATATTATATTCATGATAGGCAGGGTCAAGTGACAAGTTTATTCCCTATAAGTAGGAATGTCCGAAGGGATGTTAGGTTGCTATGTCGAATTTTTTTGATATGTAAGATATAAATTACAACTATAATAAAATACATATTAAATCAAAACTTTTTAACCATGTAGATTTGTCGTGATATCATATTATACTTTAAAACATATACTTATTTTAATATATCATCTTAAATATTTATAACTAAGATTTGAAAGTCTGAGTGATTATACATTTTACAATACAATCATTTTTGTCGATATATCATTATATGCAATTTTTAAACCTATGATCAAAACATGACCTTTAGAAAATGAATACTTGATCATTAGAGTACAAATACTTAAATCTTACATATTATGATATGATTATTTACTTGAATTTTTTATTAAATAATTATTGTATAAATGTTAGATACTACATGTTCACTACCTAATGCAAAATATTATGTATTCATATTAACGTGCTCCATAAATAAATTACACATTAATAATACAACTATTCAAGAAATCACATATTAATAATAGAACTATTCAATAATTGAAATTTATTCAACTTTTCGGACCTTTATCCTAGTCTTTAAAAGGATGACTCGTCACAACATCATTTTGCATTCATTTTATTAGTCCTAGAGGGTATATTAAAGCTTACAATTTACTTTAACTAGCAATTAAAAATTGCATTATGGGCTAATCATAATGCCTTGTTTTTGGTGCATAAAAATATTTGCATTTTTTCAAAAGTTGAAGTTGAACATTTATTTCCCAAAAATATAAAAAAACCCATATATTTGTGTTTTGATTTGTTGAAATTATAAAAGTTATTAAGGGACAGAGAGTGCTGATGTCATGCACAATCCCTGTCAAAATGTGACATCATAAATTGTACCAAAAAATAAATGCTTTGTTAGGGGAAAGGCTCAAAATATCTATAGTGAACGCATGTGCTGTAAAGGCTCAAAAAAATCCATTTATTTATGTCTTGGGTAACTTGAAAAGCAATTTTCTATCTGATGCGTAATGTCGTAACTATACAAACAGAGCAGTTTCATATCTTTTTTGTCTGGTCGGGAGATCGAGTCCCCATCGTGTCTCATCTATTATATCACTATGGGGCAGGAGCTCAATTCATTGTGGGTTACATTTTGTGATTTTGCTTGGCAAGGGATGATGCCCAGATTTTGACCTTCATCTTTCTTGAGGATGGCATCTTTCATGATTTTTGTATACTGGGAACTTTTTTTTTTCTTTTTCTTTTTCATTTTTAATAATTATTAATACCCTTATTTGTCACAAACTAGCTTACAGACTCCAGAACTTGATCGCAAAATAATTATTTGGCATTGTAGTAGAAGTTACAAATCCAAATGGCCAATCCGACTTAGGTAATCAATGCAACATTACATCTGGAAGTCATAAATATGTGTTAGAAAGTCAAGTTAATTGGAGATAATTTCTCCCACCTTCCTCCTTTATCATGCAAGCTGTTAAGCATCAGTTAGTAAACTGACAGTTAGGATTCAGTTAGTTAACAATCAGTTAGATATGAGTTTGTTTGAACAAGCAGTTAGTTAAGTAGTTGAAGCTAATAATAGATGAGTCTATTTTCAGTTATTGTTTAGTTTTTAAATCTATAAAAAGACGCTAAGGGTGCACATTGTAATCAAGGGAAATTAGAAGATGAATAGAATTGTGTTTCTCAAGATTGCTGTAGCTTTCTGAGTTCTGAGTTAATAGTTCTTGTTTTCTTGTTTATTTTCTATTCATATTTTCCTTCAAATTGGTATCAGAGCGCAGGTTGTGGCAGAAGAGCGCAGGTTAGAAAGAGAAAACCCTGGTTAGAAAAGCAGCCAGCAAGGGGAGCGAAGCAGTCGGGTGAAGGAAAAGCGCAGGTATTGCCAGCAGGCAGCGCAGAGACCGACATCGGCAGTTATAGACCGACATCGGCCAACCCCAGACCAACAAGTGACCGACGATGGCAGAAAGAACCGACGTCGGTGATTTCAGTGACCGACCTCGGTAGTGTAACCGACGGCGGTGACTGTGTGTCAGAAACAGTGACCAGAAAGTCATTCAAGCTTAAGAAATGGCAGCATCTAACAGTATTTCACAGCCTCAAATTCCCATTTTCGATGGTAAGAATTACGATTTTTGGGCAATTAAGATGCGAACTTTATTTTGCTCACAAGATGTATGGGATTTGGTAGAAAGTGGTTTTGTAGAACCGCAGGACGAGGCAGCCCATCTAGCGTTAAATCAAGCACAAAAGGACCACCTTAAAGAGAACAGAAAGAAAGATGCAAAAGCCTTATTTATAATCCAATAGGGATTGGATGAATCGATATTTTCCAGAGTTGCAGTAGCAACGCGATCCAGAGAGGCATGGAAAATCTTGGAGACCACTTATAGAGGTAATACGAAGGTAAAAATTGCTAAATTGCAATCTCTAAGAAGAACTTTTGAAAATTTGCAAATGAATGAATCAGAATCAATAGATCAGTTTATGGGTCAAGTTTTGAATATAGTGAATCAGATTAGATCTAATGGAGAAACGATGACAGATCAAAAGATTATAGAGAAAGTACTCAGATGTTTACCCAGTAAATTTGATGCTATAGTTATAGCTATTGAAGAAACTAAGGATTTGGAACAATTATCTGTAGATGAATTAATGGGTTCTTTGTTAACACATGAATCCAGAATGAATAGGAATAACTCTTCTCTTGAGAATGCATTCAAGTCACAGGTATCAGTTGGCAGAGGAAGAGGAAGAGCCAGGTCAAGCTTCAGAGGAAGAGGCAGAGGCAGATATGGAAAGAATAATTCAGAGGAAGATGAGAACAATAAAAACTACAGTAGTAGAGGAAACTACAACAACAGAGGACGTGGTCACAACCACTCACAGCAAGGTTCTCAAAGGTTTGATAAATCTAATGTTCAATGTTATTATTGCAAGAAATATGGTCATTATGCTAGTGACTGCAGAAATAAACCAGGATATGTGTACAATCAGAATGCTAATTACACAGATGAATCTAGTTCTAATTCCGGAAGCATGTTTCTTACTTGTAATGTTACTCAAGAAAAAGCTAAAGATATTTGGTTTTTAGACAGTGGATGCAGTAATCATATGACAGGAAATAAAGAATTTTTTGCTAGTCTTGATGATTCTGTAAGATCAGAAGTAAAACTAGGAAATGATATCACAGTAGATGTCATGGGTAAAGGTGTCATAAATGTTTTGGCTAAGAATGGTGAAAGAAGATTTATACCTGATGTTTATTTTGTACCTAGATTAAAACATAATCTTTTAAGTGTTGGTCAGTTAGTGCAGAAAGGTTACAGAGTATCTTTTATGGATAATGTCTGCACAATATTGGACAAGGTTCCAAGTGACAGGTTGATAGGAAAAGTGGAGATGACCAAGAATCGCATGTTCCCTCTTCATATTCAGTGCATCCAAGGAGAAGAAGAAGCTCACTACAAATCCATACAGCTAGATCAATCATGGTTATGGCACTTAAGGTACGGACACTTACATTTTGGAGCTTTAAATTTGTTACAGAAGAAAAATATGGTGAAGGGTTTACCACCAATAGAACAGCCAGGAAGTTCATGTGACAGTTGTATTCTGGCAAAACAGCATAGAGAGAGTTTTCCAGTAGGAGGCTCATATAGAGCTAAGGTAATATTGGAGTTAGTCCATAGTGATTTATGTGGACCAATGCAAACTCCATCATTTGGAGGTAGTACTTATTTTCTAACATTCATTGATGACTTTACCAGAAAGACTTGGATCTACTTTCTCAAAAACAAATCTGAAGCATTTGGAAAGTTTAAAGAATTCAAGGCAATGGTTGAAAAGCAGAGTGGCCGATATATCAAGGTACTCAGATCTGATAGAGGTGGTGAATATATGTCTAATCAATTTCAAGATTTTTGCAGATATCATGGAATCAAAAGACAGTTGACTACAAGGTACACACCACAGCAGAATGGTGTAGCAGAAAGAAAGAACAGAACAATCATGGAAATGGCAAGAAGCATGTTGAAAGCTAAACACTTGTCAAATGAATATTGGGCAGAAGCAGTAGCTTGTGCAGTGTATATTCTGAACAGAAGCCCAACAAAGAGTGTCAGAGATCGAATTCCACAAGAAGCATGGAATGGTAAGAAATATAGTGTATATCATTTCAGAATTTTTGGTTGTGTAGCATATTCTCTTATACCATCTAAATTGAGAAAGAAACTTAATGACAGAGGTGAGAAATGCATTTTTATTGGATATTCTGAAGAATCAAAGGCATATAAGTTATATAACCCAGTTTCAAAGCAAGTAATTATTAGCAGGGATGTTGAATTCAAGGAAGCAGAAGCATGGGATGGTAGCACCATCATTGTTGGGGCACCAATTCCACAGGATGAAGAAGTTTCTGAAGAATAAAATTTGCAAGGTGGACAATCCTCTACACAAACAGGTACAAACACTCCAGTAAGAACACCAAGAAGGTTTGAACAAGGTGAATCATCTAGTCATGCAAGTCACCCTACTCCAAATTCACAAGTAAGTAATGAATCAGATCCAACTCTTGCTACTTTAAGAGCAAGATTTAAAGGTAAGAAGATGAGAAGTTTAAATGAGATTTACAATCAAGAAGAAGAAAAATTAGATTTGGTTTCAAATTTTGCTCTTTTCACTCATGACCCTATGTCTTATGAAGAAGCAGTGAATGAGGAACATTGGCTAAAAGTAATGGATGAAGAATTGAATGCTATTGAAAGAAATCAAACATGGGATCTAACTACTCTACCTGAAGGTAAGGATTGTATTGGAGTTAAATGGGTTTATAAGACTAAATTTGATGCAGATGGAAATGTTGAAAAGCACAAGGCAAGGTTAGTTGCAAAAGGTTTTGCACAAGAACATGGAGTGGACTATAATGAAACATTTGCACCAGTTGCTAGATTGGATACTGTAAGAATGGTATTATCCATAGCTTCTCAAAATAATTGGTATGTATATCAAATGGATGTAAAATCAGCTTTTTTGAATGGATTTCTAGATGAAGAAGTATATGTGAAACAGCCCACAGGTTATGAAGTTCAAGGACATGAAGAAAAAGTTTACAGATTGAAGAAAGCTCTTTATGGTCTTAAGCAAGCACCAAGAGCATGGTATAGCAGGATAGATTCTTATATGATAAGCAAAGGATTCAGCAGAAGCGATAGTGAGCCTACTTTGTACACAAAAATCAGCAAAGAAGGTCAAATTTTAATTGTGTGTTTATATGTTGATGATTTGATTTTTACTGGAAATTTGTCTGTAGACACTTTTAAATCAGCAATGAAGAATGAATTTGAAATGACAGATTTGGGATTAATGAAGTATTTTTTGGGAATAGAAGTTGAACAATCAGAGAAAGGTATATTTATCTGTCAAACAAAGTATGCAAAGGATGTGTTAAAAAGATTTAAGATGCTGAATTGTAAACCAGCACCTACACCAGTTGCTACAGGGACTAAACTTAGCAAAGAAGACAAAGGATCCAATGTTGATTCTACAATATTCAAAAGGCTAGTTGGTAGTTTGATGTATCTCACAGCTACTAGACCAGATATCAGTTATGGGGTTAGCTTAATCTCAAGATTCATGGAGTCACCAAAAGACTCACATTGGCAAGTTGGAAAAAGGATATTAAGATATGTGGCAGGAACTACAGATTATGGAATTTTATATTCCACAACTAACGATTTTAGTTTGATTGGTTTTACAGATAGTGATTTTGCAGGTAGCATTGATGATAGGAAGAGTACTTCTGGACATGCCTTTATTTTAGGCAAAGGTGTGGTCACATGGGCATCCAAAAAGCAGCCTATAGTTACACTTTCATCAGCTGAAGCAGAGTATGTTGCAGCCACATCAGCAGCATGTCAAGCAACATGGATGAGAAGAATATTGAAAGATTTATTACAGGCACAGAAGGAGTCAACACCAATCTTCTGTGATAACAAATCAGCAATCGCTTTATCAAAAAATCATGTGTTTCACAAGAGGAGCAAGCACATAGATACAAGATTTCACTTTATCAGAGAGTTAGTGAACAATGGAGAAATCCATCTAGATTTTTGTAGATCTGAAGATCAACTAGCAGATATATTTACAAAGGCATTACCTAAAGAGACCTTTGATTATTTGAGACAAAATTTAGGCATTGTAAATGCTAAAATTGTAAGTGGTAGAAATTAAGGGGGAGTGTTAGAAAGTCAAGTTAATTGGAGATAATTTCTCCCACCTCCCTCCTTTATCATGCAAGCTGTTAAGCATCAGTTAGTAAACTGACAGTTAGGATTCAGTTAGTTAACAATCAGTTAGATATGAGTTTGTTTGAACAAGCAGTTAGTTAAGTAGTTGAAGCTAATAATAGATGAGTCTATTTTCAGTTATTGTTTAGTTTTTAAATCTATAAAAAGATGCTAAGGGCGCACATTGTAATCAAGGGAAATTAGAAGATGAATAGAATTGTGTTTCTCAAGATTGCTGTAGCTTTCTGAGTTCTGAGTTAATAGTTCTTATTTTCTTGTTTATTTTCTATTCATATTTTCCTTCAATATGGTGAGCATGTCATTAGGGATTTATTATTTCATTTACCTCATCCTATCAGATGCGTGCATGACACTACTCAGTAAACCACCTGCAGAGTGGTTTCCTGGAAGAGCTTTGGTTCTCAGTGCATTGACCATGCGAGTTCTTACTTATCTAGATTATAAGAATATTAGTGTTTCAAATGTCCCTAATCGTAAAGATGTAGCCAAGTGTCTTGGAAATCAGGTGGTAATTGATAGTGGATGGGTTGTGATATGCGTGTTCATTGGGTATATGCTAGCAGGAATGGCTGCTCATGGATCCGTATAGGCCTCTGGTGATATTGTAGTGCTACTTGTCAGTTTATTCGTGACTATTACCTCTGAGCTTTTCTATGTACATGAGGTTGGAAATCACTCGGTAAGGTGGACTACAATTATGTCTATGACTTTTATTTTAATTTAATAAATAAACCAACTAAAAAATTATGGTTCATTGTATCCATCTCTATTTTCTTAACTACAATTATATGGTTCAATTTTTTTTTAGTCTCTACAATTTTAATTGGCAAAATTATCGGTTGCGTGGTGAAAAAGATGATTAATTCAGTAACTTATGAAAATAATAGAGTTGAGGCCAAAGAGGATAGATTCAAATGTGATCCGGTAATGAGGTCATGGCTTCTATGTCATATTGGTCAACGTCAGTATGTGATAGCCAGATTAGTATTGAGCTCATCAACAGGACTAGTGGTTACAATTTGCATGGTAATGTTGATGACGAAACCAGTGAAACTAAAATCTGTCAATTTTCTCCTTCATTATTATGACAGATTGGACCGGTTAAGATACACAACATTTGCGCTATAATGTGCCTTCATCCTATTGGGTGGATGCACATCTTGCAAAGATGGTTGATAGTAGTCCACTCCTTTCCAAAATTATTTGTGAAGGAGGGAATCAACTATAAGCCAAGACATTTTGTGGAGGATTTCTGGGCAAGGAGCATTCTTGAGCTGATAGATATGTACGACATTCAACGGTGGTGCAGGCACCAAAAACATAAAGCTAAAGGGAAACGTAGTGGCATCAACATTACCTTCTTTATCAAATTGAGGTTTCATAAGTTGTATTGTCTTTGTTGTACATACATAATGAAGCCCTAACCAAGCAATTATTTCAATTTAAACATTCATAGTTTTTATTCATATTTAAACTTTCATAGTTCAATTTAGTTCATTTTCTCAAATAAATATGTTGTAAATGATTTTACAATATGTTTATTGTGTTTTGCTTTCACTTAAATATGTTTTTATATAAAAAATACTAATTAGCTATGGTTTGGTCATTTTTAACTTCTAGTAAATTGGCTTTAGATGCATATTATTTTTTATCAAACAATAATGTGAAATAATGTTCCAATGGCTATTGACAATGTCATAACCATACTTCAAATAATTTCACTCTATAAAAATATTTTTTTATTATAAATACATGAGAGATTTAAAAATAAAGCTCATTATAGATTACATAAACATGTCTTTCTAAGCTTTAATCAAGAGACCCAGATCACAAAAAAATTATTCTTCTATTTTATAGAAAAAAACTAGAATAAGAAAAATTAATAATGTAAAAATGACATTGCATTTTGTCCTCTAAGTCACGCATGCATTTTTGCTGTGTTCAGTTGACTATTGTTGATACAGAATTAATATTTAAAAAATAATTATGCATTCTATCCTCCAAACCAAACACACATATTGAAATTGCCAATTTATTCACAACCATAGTCCACTTACATTCCAAATGTGCAAATCTACATAATGTTAACAACAAATATTGTTATTATAAACTGATTTATTATAGCAGTTCAATAGCATCATAACTATTCTTAAATAATTTTACTTGATAAAAATATTCGATCTATGATCAATATTCAAAACAAATTCCATAACTTTTTTAAATTCCCACATGGCTCGACGCATAGCGCTCTTATTCTTTAACTGCCATCAATGTTGATGTGTGAGACTTTTTCTATCACGATGTTTAGAATTTACGTCATTTGATGTGCATGGAGTCAAGTCGGCACCCCATAAAGGGGACGGAACTCATTATCACAAAGGTTTTGAAGATCATGTCGCAGGTGTACACGTTAGACTTTGTAAGCAAATGACTAAACCATTATAGACTTTAGTTATCCATTCAAATCCTCTCCTCTCTTTCAACAGTGCTTGTCAGGTTAGAATCCCTTCTTCACGTACCGTACAAAGCAATGCAATATTTATGTTAAAAGTAAACCACCATCACAGATCGATAACAGAGATAGCAAAGAATCTGATAGATCTATTAGCCATGCAATTCAAGTCTACAACTACTTACACATACGTAACCGACCAAACAATGGACTCACTGTTATTTTTGACCACCAACAATTTCGAAGAAGGGCGTCTCCGCTCAGCTATTATTCATTTATCCCCATTCATCTATAAAATGTATCTCCAATGTGAAATGCTGTGTTATGTTTTTAACCTTCTATTGCATTGTAAGAATCTAATCAAGAAGAGTAATGGAGAATTTCATAGAGGGAAAAATTGAGCAGCAAAATCTCCAAGATGGTCATTTATTTCCTAAATTTCTCCTTCCTCACAATAATTCTCAGAGAGAAAGGATCGCGGCAGTGTTAGAGTCCATAACGTCAGGGAAGAACAAAACATGGATTGAACGAGAATTGCACGAGTGCGGAGCAATTATTTTCAGAGGATTCTGCATAAAGTCAGCAAATGACTTCAATGGTTTTGTAGAAGCATTTAGATGGGAAGAGTGTGGTCTGCTAACGAAGCTCCTCTTCATCAACACATCTTCTTCCACCATGAAATGGCACTGGTAAATAATTAAATAATAATTTTACTGAAAACTTACTTTATTGTTTTTATTGGAACAAAATAAGAGTTATATTATATTATGATGCAGACCAAGGAATTTCCATCCAAAATATTCTTTTTCTGTGAGGTGGCTCCTCCTGAAGGTGGGGAAACCGCGGTGGTTAACAGCCACAGAGTTGCTGGCCACATACAACACAACATTCCTGAAGTCGTTCAACAACTCGACAGGCATGGAATAATCACTCATACTCTCCTCCCAAAGAAAGACAATTTGGGTTATTTCCTTGGAAAGAGTTAGCAATCTCATTTGCAAACCAACGATCAAGATGAAGCTTGCAGAAAGTATGTTCAACGTATGCTTTTTGTTTAGAATTCCATTATGTTATTTATTTAGAGTACTCAACTAGTGCATGAATTACAGGGTCGAATATGGAGGTGGGAGGTTGGAGTGGATGGAAGACGGGAATGCAAACATAATCGCAGGGCCAATTTCTGCCACCAGAAGTTTTCAAGGCTGTGGAAATCGGAAAGTGTGGTTTAACTATATTCCTGCGGCTACATATGGAAAGACTAAGCGAGATTGAACAGGCTGATATGTGGAGATGGGTCTCCCATTCCGAGCAGAGTAATGGAGGAGAGCGGCAGAATAATGAATGAGGAAAGCGTAGATGTGAAGTGGGAAGCAGCGTATGTACTGTCGATTTATAACTTATCTGTAATGCATGCACGTAGTCCTTCCAAACCTCCTCGTCGTCTTTTAGTTGCACTCTGCAAATGAAGGTGAGAATGAATAACAACTCGTAGAGTTCATTATATAGTTGTATATATTTTGGGGCAAACCAGAATAAGAGGACGAAAATAATTTAGAGTGACCCTTAATGAGCGGTTAATGAAAAATGAAGTATGGCCGTATTTATTTAACATTTAATTTTGTTGCTGTTGTAAAATAAAATTAAAAGATTTAGAAGGGTAAATTTTAGGGCGAGCGTAAATATATTTATGGGTTAACATTGGATGTTTTTTTAATGAATAGTTTATAGTTATTATAATGTTTGATTCATTTAATCAGTAAACATTTTTTTTAAAACATTTATTTGGAACACGGATTAAAATTGAAGACATAAAGGTGTTTTTATTTTTATTTTGTTGATCAAGTGTTGAAATCCTCATATATTTTATTAACCACTTAAATATCACATATATACCAAATATTACCAAATGTATACAAACTCTTACCCACAATAGTCACCACGACTCTTGAGAATAACCTATAGCTATTAATGGCCCTAAGAATACTATCAACGGCTACAACCAGCTTCATATGTATTTAATGAGATTTGAACCTGGGTGGGGATTGAAACAACCAAGCCACTTTACCCATTCTATCCACATCTCATTGGCTAGATGTTGGGTAATAGGCTTTTTAAAATGGAGCCATAACCATAGACATTTTTATAACTAGAATGTCCAAACCAATGGTGAATAGTATTCCTAGCCATAAGTTATGGACTTGCCTTATCGCATTAAAACACAAATTTAAAGCCACACATTGACTTCTGTTGCATTGAACACCATCCTAGTAGTGTATTTCATCAGATACTTTTCATGAATAACCTAGACCATAGCTTAGTATGGGAATGATGCTAGAGAATGGTCATCCTACGAATGGACCTTAAGACCTCCCACTTATAACACTCAGCTCACTCACTACTAGTCTATCATAATTTGATATTAAAATGTTGTTTAATATAATTTTTTAAATGGAGCCAAAACCATAGCCATTTTTATAACTAGAATGTCCAAACCACTGTTGAATAGTATTCTTAACCATGGAGTATGGACTTACCTTATCAAATTGAACACATGTTTCAAGCCACATGCTGACCCTTGTTGGATTAAAGTGTTGAGCTAGTAGTCCATTGCATCATATACTTTTCATGAATAACCCATTGTAGTTTAGTGTGAGAATGATTCTAGAGAATGGTCATCTTAGGAATGGAACCTGAGACATACCACTTCCAACACTCAAGTCACTCACTACAAGGTTATCATCACCAAGTTAAAAATGTTGGGTAATAGGCTTTTTTAAACAGAGCCAGAATAACAAATATTTTTATAATTGAAATGCCCAAAGTAGTGGTGAATTGTATTCCTAGCTATGGGATTTAGAGTTGTCTCATCACATTAAACACAGGTTTCAAGCCAAAATCTATCCACTATCACATTGATCATGAAGCTGATAGTCCATTGCATCAGATACTTTTCATGAATAACCCACTATAGCTTAGTGTGGGAATGATGATAGAGAATTAACATTTTAGGAATGGACATTGAGACCTCCTAGTTCTAATACTCTACTCACTCACCACTAGGCTATCATGGTCAGATTTAAAATTTAGGTACTAAGAATTTAAAAAAAAATAGAACCATATAAATTTTTATAAATAGAATGCCTAAACTAGCATTGAATTTTATTCCTAACCATAGGCTATGGACTTGCCTTATCACATTGAACACAAGTTTCAAGCCACATGCTAATCCTCATTGCATTGATCACCAAGTCAATAGTCCTTTGTATCAGATACTTTTCATGAATAACACATCATTTCTTAGTATGAAAATGATGATAAAGAATGGTCATCCTATGAATAAATCCTGAGTCTTCCCACTTTTAATACTCAGCTCACTCACTGCGAGGCTATTATTATTGAGTTTAAAATGTTGTGTACAATTTTTTTTAAATGGATCCATAATCATAGAAAGTTTTATAAATGGGATAACCCAAATCAATGGTGAATTTTATTCTTAGCCATGGGCTATAGACTTATCCAATCATATTGAATAGAATTTTCAACTGGCATATCGACTCCTATCACATTAAACACCAAGTCAATAGTCCATTGCATCAAATACTTTTTATGAATAACCCATTATAGCGTAGTGATGTATAAAAAATAGGCCAACCTTTGAGAGATCATAAATTTTGACCCGTAACTCTGTTTGTGCTCTATCTCCTACTAAAATGATTGTATCTTAAAGTTGTTACTTTCCTAGGAATTTATACCTGCCTAGCAATGTTTTCAATATTTTTTAAAGGTCATACATGATAATTTTTAGGTTCAAAATTATGATTTAATTATTTTTTCAAGTTTTTTCTATTTTTAAAAATTATATATTTTTAGGTCTAGATGTTAACTTCAGTTGAATTTCAACCCATAGTTTAATTATAGTGTTTAAGATATTTTAGGAGATTTTTATAACTACGTCCACTTACATGCAAACTTACTATAAATAATAGCTCCTAAAAATAGATAATTTTTTAGGTTTTAGTTATTTTTTTCAAATTTTGCATGTAAGCTCTAATTTTGAGTTTAGGATTATTTAAGCATGGTTTGAGTTTGTAATTATTTCAATTCATTTAATATGAATCAATTTTGAGTTATTATTTTATAGCTTGGTCTATTGGTAATTTTATTATCTTGATGGTTTTCAATTTTGTTATCTGGTATCAGAGTAAGTTAGAATATTGGAGGTGTAAAGAATGGTGAGATGATGAGGTATTGCACAGATGAACCAGATTATATAAGAGATATCGAGGCAAGATCAGTAATTAATATAGGTTATAACCAATCAGAGGAGAATATAAGGTGTTGATGGGGAAGACACAAATCATGAAGAAGAAGTTCAGTAAGCAAAAGAATAACAAGAACAACCACCATTGATGGAAGAGAGGATGGTTCCATATTTGGAAGGAAGGAATGAAAGAATCAAGGTTGATGTTCTAGATGATGGAAGAATTTCAAAACCAGAGGATTTGATAGATTGGATGAATAGCATGGAGAAATTCTTCAAATGGAAGATTATGTGGGTAGAAAAGAGGATAAAATTTTCATGCACAAAATTTAAACATCATGCAATTAATCTGTGGGATCACCTATAGAAAGAGAGATAGAAGAAAGGTAAAGAGAAGACTAATTCATGGAAAAAGATGGAGAAGAAGCTGAGGGAGAAATTTTTTCATATGAATTATGCACAAACCCTATTCAAAATATTTTATAATTTGAGGCAAAAACATCACATTATACAAGAGTATACAATTGACTTTTGTATGCTTTCTATACAAGTGGATCATGATGAAATAGAAGAGTAGATCATTGAAAGATATGTAAATGGTTTGAAATTTTATATTTAGGATGGATTAAGCATGCATAAAATACTTAACATGGAAGAGGCTTAACAATTAGCTTTAAAGGTAGAAGAAAAACAATGTAGATAGTATTTCAGAATGACATATCTTGGTCTAAGAAGAGGTAGATCCCATATAATAAGGGGATGATGTGGGTTTAATACCACTATAGGTGGTTTCAATGCTAATAAAAGGGAATCATCATGTGGTGAAAAAAGGCAAGATGATAATAGGTAAGGGTTTTAATACCAATAAAGAGGAAGAATATTTTAAAGAAGATGAGGTTATAGTGGTGCTAGATCACGGTTTTTGAATCAACATAGATCTTGTGTCTATTATAGATGTAAAGAAGAAGGTTACTAAGAATTTGAGTGCCCACATTGTCAAGATCAAGAAATGAGGTAAGAAGTTTGACCAAGAGTGAATCTAGTTAAGGCTGAGATAGAAGAGCAGAATGTGAAAGTTGCACCAATAGATGTTGGTGAGAATCTCATGATGAGAAGAACCAAGATCACTCCAAGGAAAAAGTATAAAATAAAAATGGTGGTGATGCATGGCTACGATCAATTTTTCTTTTAATATTATGTAATTCAGGTGGAAAGATATACAAAGCAATTATAGATGGTGGTAGTTATGAAAATATGGTTTCTAAAGAAATGATAGAGAAACTATATTTGCAATGTGAAAAGCATCCTAATCCTTACAAAATTTCATGGTTTAAGTAGGGGAGCAAGGTCACATTAGACAAAAGGTGCTTAATCAAGTTTTATATATAAAAAAAAGTTATAATGATGAAATATGGTGCGATGCTATTATGATGGATGCATATCATGTGTTATTGGGAAGTCCATGGTAATTTTATAGGAAAGTAATTCATGATGGAGCAATGAACACATACACTATTTAGAAAAGTAGTACAAAGGTAGTTTTGTTACCTCTTTAGGAGGAAGAGAAGATAGAAAGCATGGTCTATATTAAAGAATATATCCAATTTATAAACATAGTAGGTTATTTTTATACATTACTAGCAAAGAATGAAGAAACATAAATTGTGCCAATACCAGTAGAAACAACAAGAGTGTTAAAAGAATATGCAAATGCTATAACTAATGAATTACCAAATGGTTTACCATTGAAGAGAGATATATAACATCATGTTGATTTTATTCTAGGATCATCTCTACCCAATCAAGTTGCTTATAGGATGAGTCCAACAAAACATGCAAAATTAAATAAATAAGTTACTAAATTTTTAAGAAAGAAGGTGATAATGGAGAGTACGAGTCCATGTGGAATACTATGGTTAGTAATTCCAAATAAATATGGAGGATAGAGAATATGTTTGGATAGTAGATCATTTAACAAAATTATAATAAATTATAGGTTCATTATACCTTGTTTAGATGATATGATGGATGTGCTTGCATGAATAAAATATTTTACCAAGATTGATCTAAGGAGTGGTTATTATCATATTCAAATTTATTAAGGAGATTAGTGGAAAACTACATTCAAGACTAGGGATGGATTATATGAGTGGATGGTGATGCCATTCAGATTATCTAATACACCTAACACATTTATGAGGGTGATAAATATAGTGATACAAGAATATATTGGTAAGGTTGTGGTTTTTTTATTTTTATGATATTTTGATATTCAGTAAACTAAATAAGAACACTTACAACATTTGAGAATGGTAATGGATTTTTTAAGAAAGGAGAAGTTGTATACAAATTTGAAAAACTACAAGTTTATACATAATAGCTTGGTAATTTTGGGATTTTTAGTTTTAGTAGATGACATGAAAATGGATGAAGAAAAGATAAAGGCAATTATTGAGTGGCCTATTCTAAAAATCATTATATAGGTAAGATGTTTCCATGGTTTAGAAACTTTTTATAGAAAATTTATTAAAAAATTTACTAGTATTGTGGCACCAATAACAAATTGCATGAGAGGAAAGGAATTCACATAGACTAGAGAAGTCTTAGAATGTTTTAAAATTTTGAGAAGAAGATTATAGAAATACCAATTTTAGCAAATTGTTTGAGATTGATTGTGATGCTTCATCTGTGGGAATTGGTGTTGTGCTAAGTCAAGAAGGAAAGCCAATAACATATTTTAGTGAGAAATTGAATGAATTAAGAATACAGTATTCTACTTATGATGTTGAAATTTATGTAATTATATAGACATTAAGACATTGGAGGCATTATTTGGTGCCTTAAGAGTTTATAGTATTTATAGATCATGAGGTTTTGAAGTATGTGAATACACAAAAGAGGTTAAATAGTAGGTATGCAATGTGGGTTTCTTTCTTGTAGTTCATGATAACATGGAATAAATCATAAACTTTCTAGAACAAAGAACTTTTCTTGCAAATTTTATAGAGTAGAATAAGTAATAGAGGGTTACCATAGCTATACCTTATAGCCTCATTAATGATTTTTTAACAAGCTAGTTAAAGACAATGTATTTTCCTAAAGCTAAATCCAAAAAAAAGAAAGCCAAGGAAGTTAAAGCTTCGAGCAAACACACTGAGCAAGCAGAGGCAAAGAAGAAACCATAAGAAGAAAAACAAAAGGCAACAACAACATGGCTAATCCACATATAAGAAATAACATGAACAAGTAATCAAATCTAAGGCCAAAGCTGAATCTAAAGCTCAAGGTAAAGCTAAAATCAAAGCCAAGGATAAGTCCAAAGTAGAAGATAAATTCAAGGCTTATGCGAATGCCAAATTTAAATCCCAATTTGAAGCTCAAATAATGGATGAAGAGGAAACTAAAATAAAATTTGAAGTAGAGAATAAGGTGAAGGTAAAGGTAACCACCAAGGCTAAGGAGCTTAAGAATACACAATTCCAAGTTGAGGTAGCATCCACCAATAACTCTAAGATCACTGATAAGGTGTGCGTGTGTGTGTGCGTGCGTGCATGTGTGTGTGTGTGTGTGTGTGTGTGTGTGTGTGTGTGTGTGTGTGTGTGTGTGTGTGTGTGTGTGTGTGTGTGTGTGTGTGTGTGTGTGTGTGTGTGTGTGTGTGTGTGTGTGTGTGTGTGTGTGTGTGTGTGTGTGTGTGTGTGTGCACGCGTGCGCATATGCGTGCACACTAGATAAGGTATAATACTAGATAACATATATGTTCTTCATCACCAAAATAATAATATCATTTAAACTGAATGGAAACATATCCTTGTGATAAAATAGATGCAAATATACAATAGTTCCAAACTATTCTAATATGGTTTTGTTAGTTAAGAATCATAAAACACTATCATCTAATGTTCTATGAATCGATTAATTTAAGAAAAATTAAAAATGTTTATTTTTTTAGATATTCATAAAAAATTTACACAATAATTATATTAGGCATCTCTTGAAAATGATTTTTTTATTCTTTATAAATTTGACATAAAGGAGTTTTTTTTTTTTTTAAACTAAGAGAGGGGTAAAAATTTATAAAGAACATCAAAACAGTAGTTACAACTCATTATCCTGGTCCACCAGTTGGACCAGTTTCTAATATAAAGACATAGGAAGCATCCGTAACTCAGTAATATTCCACCTAGGCCCATTCTCTGAGGCCCACTTAGCAAGGCAATCCGCAACCTTATTCCACTCATGGGGAATGTGTTTGAAAGAAATCAAATGCAAAGAAGTACTTAATTACAAGATTTGTTGAAGAACTTCCTGAATTTGCCAATCCGTCTTCCCAAGGACACGTCTATTTAGTAGATTAATCACTACCTTCGAATCTGATTCACACATAATGTTGTTCCACCCTTTTTGACAGCAGTAATGAACTGCCTCCAGGATAGCCATGGCTTCCATGAGGTTGTTAGTATGATGGCCTTTGTGTATTGAAAAAATAAATTGAATTTTACCCATTCTATCCTGACTAACTCCCCCAATGCCAGCCTCTCCTGGGTTCCCACGGGAAGAGCCGTCCAGATTAATTTTTATCATCCCTTCTGGAGGAGGAGTCTAGCGGCCAATTTTGTTCATGGGCCACGAAGTCTGTCTACTGCCATGTGTCAAATGGTTGCTTACCTTAGCCACACAAGTCAGGGTCAGGTCCAGGCCCAGACATGAGCAGAAAATAGCTGCCTCCGGATCCAAATTGCCTTCCCACGCGTCCTTGACCTGCAAGGTCTCTTGCAGTGAATTGGTAATATTTATCCACAGAGCACGCACCTCTAGTTGGGCACCCCTGAAGACTCTCCTATTCCTTTCAATCCACAGGTTCTAGAATATAAAGGAGGGCCCAATCTGCCAGGCATTTTGAAGAAAAGAGATTTTAGTGGGAGCCTGACCAAGTCAACCCCATAATTCAACCAATGACCAAGCACGCCAGCAAGGAGACCACTAGGCATTCCACCACAGATGCCAAATCTATTTTGCATACTCACATTGGAAAAAAAGATGAGAGGCAGTCTCCTCATTGCTGTGACACAGGACACAAACTGAAGGTCCCTAAAAGCCTCTCTTACACAAATTATCCCAGGCAAGACATCTGTTATAGGTAAGCAGCCATAAGAAGAAATTGCACTTGGGCCGAGCAGCCTTGTTCCAAATATTCTTCCCCCAAAGGAACATGAAGGAGTTTGATTGGATCCTTAACAATATTTACATTATTATGTAGATTAAATTAACAATATAAAATTTCCCCATAGTCTTTTGGTTATAAAAGTTTAATTAAATTCTTCATCAAAGTATTTGGAATATATGAAATTAGTTTTGACAATGTCTTCTATCTTTAAGGTTGAGGGATTATTAGTGTTCTATAAATCTTGTATCAAGTGTATAGTTAGTTGCCCACCTATAAGATTTTTTAATAGTTCATTAACTAATCTCTTCCATCATAAGTGCATTTTACATCCTTTGCATAAAAATCATGCCAATTTTAAATGAATCCATACATCATACATAGTACCTAATCTCAACGACATTATATTTTTTGCTTATGTTCTCTATCTTTTCTTGGATTCAATCCTTAGCTACATTCCATGTCACTCTAATGGTTTTATTTTCATTACTTAATCAGTAGTTGTAAATAATGGATCTTTTAACTTTAAACATATATAGCATATTTGTTTCCAATATTTTTATCATATTTAATATTTAATAAGTTTAATAATTAATAACTACAACACATTTTTCTAAAGGTAAAGTGGATTTTTTAATATGACTATAATCTAAAAATAAGAGTCAAAATCATGGATAAGAATGTTGAATATGTATAACAAAAATGAGCAAACAATTGGATCATATCCACCTCACAACATCAACAAAATAAAAAAAATAATCCAAATATTCCTATAACCCTCTCAACTAATTTTAATTTTGAGATCTGAGAGTCATGTGCAATGTTTTCAGTCTCTTATTTTCCATCCCTTTTTTATTACTAAAAATCATTCAATCACCACCTCCAATTGCTTCAGGGAAGATAGGAATGGCTACTAATAAAACATTGGTTGATTGAATTTTTTTAATAACCTTAGTAGTCTTTGATGATGCAATATATTTTTTTGGTGCAAATTTGGCTTTCAACGAGGCACTACATGGATCATATTCCCTCTCCACACAAGGCACAATTACTTTTAGTATTGGATTTATGACTTCATCCGACATTTTTGAGACTTCACTTTCATCATCTAAAGTTTTGATCCTCTTCAAAACTATTGGTACTATTTGAGTCAATCTCTAGGGGGTTCCTTTCAACACGAACACATAAATCTATGCTTAATCACAACACAAACATTGGCTAGATGACCAGTTTTAAAGCATATACAACAACTAAATGGCAACCCCTGATAATCACTAGGCTTATTTCCACTTATATTCTTGAATCCTCAAATCAATATGAGCTAGGAGTTTTTTAAAGTATTAAAATAGACTAAAATGAGTAAAATTAGAATGTTTCTTTTATTTTGAAGAAGGGTCTATGGAAAAAATTCATCCAAAGTATTCCCTATGGATTTAAAAATAGAAATTAGTCTAAAACTAGAAAGAGAGATGAAGTAGCCTTACCCAGATTAGTCTGATATTAAAAGATTCAGTGATTGGATCAGATGATGGAAACCAAGGCTTATATTGAAGAATGCTTTGGCTCCAATTCCCAAATTTGGACATGATTATGTGATTATAAATTAGTATTATTAATCCAATAAAAATTGACTTATACATTATAATCGAAATCTATATTTTTGATTTAAATTTAAATATAAATCATTTTTGTATAACATATTTAAAAAATTGAATATTTAAATATATGTAATTATTTAAATAGTTTAAGGTGTTCCAACATAACCACTGCATTTGCTCCCTTTTTCTTTTAACAAGTTTCCCATATATATAGAGAAAGTTTTACCAAAATAGGGGATACTCAGACTTTAAATGTTCTTGTCACATCTAATGCAATTGTGCACCAACATTCCTTATTAATTTGAACGTTGAGAATTCCCTAATGAGAATACTTTTGAACTGATGATCATTTATTACTATTTGTGAGTATCAAAGTTTTGTTACAACTTAAATGGACACTGTGGGTCCTTACAACTATGAATGTAAAGGAAGACTCCTCCATTGTTTTATTTTTTAAACGCCATCAATGTTGATTTGTAAAAGCCCCACAAGAGCGCCTTTAGTATCTCGCCTTGTAATAAACATAAGAGTTAATAGAGGTTTGGAATTTAGAGTCACCCCGTTCCGCGACACCCCCTCCCCTAAAGGGGAACAAACTCATTATCTCAAAGATTTTAAAGATACTGTCGCTTTACCGTGTTCCCTTCACGGGTGTACGCGTTAGACTTTGTAAGCAAAAGACTAAACTATTAAATACTTAAATTATCCATTCAAATCCACTCCACTCTTTCAACACTGGTGGTTGGGTTAGAATCACTTGTTCATACGCCGTGCATAACAAGGCAAGAATTATGTTAAAAGTCCGCCCCCATCACAGATTGATCAATGAAGCTGGTTGGTCTATTAGCCATGAAATTCAAATGTACACTTGCTTAAACATACGTAACCAACCAAACAATGGACTCGCACTTATTCTTGACCACCAACAATTTCAAAGAAGGCCGTCGCCGCAGTCCTACTATTTATGTATCCAATTCATCTGTAAAATCTATCTCCAATGAGCAATGTTATATCCTGATCTTCAGCTTCCATTATATTGTAAGAGTCAAATCAGTAATAATAATGGATAATTTCATACAGTGTAAAATTGTGAAGCAAAAGCGTATTTATCATATTGTTTATTGGAATAAAATAAGAATTGTGTTATATCGTGTTGTACCGTCTCATATCGTGTTATACCGTCTCGGTGGCGAAACAGCATGGGTGAAAAATCACAATTACTATCCACATGCAACACAACTCTACATTGCAAGAGTTGGCAATCTCATTTGTTTTTTCTTAGAATTCCATCATGTTAGTTAATGAATGTATTGGACTAGTGCATGACTTACAGGGTCAAAGATGGAGGTGGGACGTTACAGTCGAAGGAAGATGGGAGTGCAAACATAATCGTAAGGCCAATCCTTGCTACCAGATATTTTGAAGGTTACGGAAATCAGAAAGTGCGGATTAATTATACGCATGTGGCTATATATGAAAACGCTGAAGCGAGATTGAACAGATTGATATGTGCAAATGGCTCTAGCATTTTGAGGAGAGTAATGGAGGAGAACAGAAGAATAACGAATGAGGAAAGTGCAGACGAGATGTGTTGTTTATTGATAACTTCTGTAATGCATGAATGAAGGCCTTGGAAACCTCTTTGGCGTGGTTTAAGAAACCCGTACATGCTGCCAAAAAGCATGCTCACTGTTCCCCTGAGTGTATTCGTACGAACCTTCCAAGCAAAAAGTATTATTGTCTAAGTGCATTCTGGGCTACACAAATTCTGAAAAAAATTATTGCATCTCAAGGTCATAAACAGATCAAATAATGATAAGTTAAAAAAAATTAAACATTTGTTTGAATTTATGCACGCCAAACCTGGTAAAAATTGCTGAAAGATTTGAGATGAGAGATTTAGGTTTGATGAAATATTTTCTTGGTATTAAAATATTTCAGACAAATGATGGACTTTTCATCTATCAAGTTAATTATGCTAGTGATGTTTTGAAGAGGTTTAAGATGTTGAAATACTAATCAATATCCACCCGTCTTGTATCAGGTTTGAAATTGAGCAAAGAAATAAGAGAAGCGGTGTTGATCCAACATTATATAAAATACTACTTGCAAATTTGATGTATTTGACTGTAACAAATCTTGGCATATGCATGTAGTGAGTCTAATTTCAAGGTTTATGGAAACTCAAAAATAATTGAAATGGTAACCAGAAAAAGCAATTTTGAGATACATAAGTGTATTAAGAGAATATGGTATTTTATATACATAACAAAATAATTCAATTTAATTGGTTATATAAATAATGATTTTACTGGTAACATTGATGATAGAAAGAGCACTTTAGAATATGTTTTACATTGCAGTTCAGAACTAGTGTCACGGGCTTCCAAAAAAATTAACCTATTGTAATTCTTTCAACAACATAACCAAAATATGTAGCATCTATGTCGATAACATGTCATGCAATATGAAGGATAATAATAATTTTAGACTTGAAGCAATAGCAAGGAGGAGCAACAATGATCTTTTATGATAATAACTCAGCAATAACACTATCAAAGATTTATGTTTTTTTCAACAAATTGGAAAAAACATGAATGGAAGATATCATTTTTAAGATAATTCATCAACAATGGAGAAATCTATTTATATTTTTTTCAAAACTGAAGATCAAATTGCAAATATATTCACAAGTCCGTTAGCTAAGGATAATTTTCAGCATCTGAGAGAAAGTTTACATGTCATTAATAAGTGGATTCAAACTTAGGGAAGTGTTGGAAATATAAGCTTGACATTATATGTATTTATTATGTGTATCTGTATTTTTTTATTTTTTATTTTAATAATTAATAATGTTAACTTATTTGCTGTATTAAGATATTCCTCATATTTAATGTATTAACTATTATCCATCATTTTTAATGCATTATGGAACCTTCCAGTATAAATTCTAAATAATCTGTAAAGAAATATATTAGGATCATTTTGTAGAGATATTAATTAAAGAAAGGAAGCCAAGAATAGAAGAAATATTATATGAAACAACTCATATTTTAATAAAGTTCTTTATCTAGTTCATTTTTTTAAGTCTGCATGTGTGTTATTGTATATGAGCATTTTTTTTTAAATATGTGTTATAATATAACTGGTCAAAAATTTGATGTAGGATGTTGCATATACTAGTATAGGCCACGTAGATTAGATTGAATTCAACCTATTCACAAGAATGGTAAGGTAGCACTTCACTTGTCTTTCATGTGGATATTATTTGTGCTCAATTAAAGAGTTCACAATACACAATAGTAATGTTGACTATGGCTTTCTTTCCTATTTGGAGAGTGGAAAATTTTGTGGATATTTTAACAACATTTATGTTTGTGCTGATTTCATGTTAACTTGTGACTACCCAAACCCCTGGTTTCATTTATTTCCATTCACCATTCCTTCACACACTTTGAAAATTGCTTCACCAAATATTTTAATCATATATTTACATGGCCAATAACATTAGATCCCTAAATGTTATAGGTTCATATCTAGGCTTTAGATATGAAGTGGTCTTAATATGCAAATGTGTTATCTAAGATCAATAATGTTGTATACTTTTAGTTCCTATTTGGTTTTTTAGTTTTTATAGATACATTATTGGTTCTAAAGGGGTGATTAAAGAGATCAATTTTATTTAACTTTCAATTAATCTATTTCATTTTCACTAATCAAAATTATTTATTTTCTATATACAAAATTATTTAGAAATTTTATATAATAAACTTATGAATTTGTTAAACAAAAAGTATGAAAAAACTATTTATTTATATTTAATTGGTTAAAATGATGGAAATGTTATCATAAGGTGGAAGAATGACATCATGAAAATAAATAGGTACACATTTGTAGTTATCAGGATATTTAATACAAAATGAATAATGTAAAATAAAATTATACATTCTATCTATAAGACATATACATTAGGTTACCTATTTTTTTAAAAGATATGGTGAACTACAAACAAAATATATGAAACATTACATTTTCCCACATGCAATGCCAAATTTGACAATTATTGTGTATGAAACTCTATCATTTTTTTAGGACTCCATATGATTCCACTCTATCAGTGGGAGTTCACTCGTGTTTAAATTAAGAATTGAAGTCCTACATTACATTTAACATTGCATCTATTTACAAAGCACTTAAAGTAAGCGACACTTTCCCATCGGATAATAAATTTCAAAATTTTAACTCTTCCAGATTATGGCCATATGTTAAAAATTTGAGTTGCTCTATCCTCAAAACCAAATAAAAAATTAAATTAATTAATTTTAAATTGATTTATTTACATTTTAATCAATTTAATCTTAAAAGTAATCTAACTAAAATTTAAATAATTATTTTTTAATTAATCTAATTAATTATTTTCTTTCAACTTAAATTGATTTAGACTTAGTCAAGGAAAAGTCCACAACCACAATTACATTATTCTCACCAAACAATGGTTGTCCCTTCAAACTCAAATGTTCAATCACCAAAGCAACATTCCCATTTGTAATTACATAGCATTTGATTTTATATTTACATAAATGTTTTCAAAACCATAATTGAATTTGAAAAGAATCAAATGAATGTCATTTTGAAATTATTTCACAAGTAAAATGCTTAGTAACAAGACTTTATTCCTTAGCATATCTAGGTAATGAATATATTCACAATAAACTAATGAATATTTTACTTGTTATGTTTCTATGTTTATTCAATTAGGAAAAGTATAGTGAATAAATGCTTCTGCATTTTCAGGTTGGCTCTCATTTTTTCCCACACAATCTCAAATTTATTCATTTGAAAATTAACTCAAGGTTATGACTGTGGATAGGATTGGACAATAGTTATGTGTCTATATAGTCTTGTGTTTTGCATACATCTAAAAATGATTCTAGATAAAACTATACAAGTTTTTATTCTTACATTTTGAACTATGAAATACTCACATCAATAATGTACTACTTTTACATGCTAAATTACATAATTTATAGTTAATCCATTCTTGATTGTATTGGCCACATGTTCAATGCAAATTACATGTTCTACATCCAACTTAAACTAATGTATTTTTAGAGAGGACTACCTACTTAAACTTATTACATGAAATGGTTTAATTTCACACATTAAAATCACATGTACAAACTATTGTTAAAATAACATCATTATTATGTTTGTGATTTTTTACTCCTATCAAATTCAATTATTTATAGATTATGAGTCATCAATTTATATTTTATCTTTTACCCTAGATTTATGTCAAATAGTGAAAATTTGTGTTTTTATTATAAAAATATATTTCAATTTGGTTAATAATTATATATTTATTTTGCACATCCATCTTACAATTTCTAAAAATACAATACTACTTCTCACTCCTCCCATAAGGACTTGATGCATGGAGTGCTTATTTGAGATATCATTACTTTGTAATATATTTTAATTAATAATATAATTTTTGAAATCATCAACATATCCAAATAATTATATTTAATTAAAAATATATAATAATTTCATAATTTTTAAACTAATTATCAATAAAACATCTATCTATCTATCTATCTATCTATCTATCTATCTATATATCTATCTATCTATCTATCTATCTATCTACCTATCTATCTATCTGTCTATCTGTCTATCTACCTATCTATCTGTCTGTCTATCTATCTGTCTGTCTATCTATCTATCTGTCTATCTATCTATCTATCTATCTATCTATCTATCTATCTACCTATCTATCTATCTACCTATCTATCTATCTATCTATCTGTCTGTCTGTCTATCTATCTATCTATCTATCTATCTATCTATCTATCTATCTATCTATCTATCTATCTATCTATCTATCTATCTATCTATCTATCTATCTATCTATCTATCTATCTATCTATCTATCTATCTCTCTATCTATTTGATCTATCTATCTTCATTATCTATCATTATATTTATAATCCTTCTAGCTATCTATCTATCTATGTATCTATCTATCTGTCTGTCTGTCTGTCTGTCTGTCTGTCTGTCTGTCTGTCTGTGTGTCTATCTGTCTGTCTATCTATCTATCTATCTATCTATCTATCTATCTATCTATCTATCTATCTATCTATCTATCTATCTATCTATCTATCTATCTATCTATCTATCTATCTATCTATCTATCTATCTATCTATCTATCTATCTATCTATCAATCTATCTATTTATCTATCTATCAATCAATCAATCTATCTATCTATCTATCTATCTATCTATCTATCTATCTATCTATCTATCTATCTATCTATCTATCTATCTATCTATCTATCTATCTATCTATCTATCTATTTGTCTGTCTGTCTGTCTGTCTATCTGTCTGTCTATCTACCAGATTATCAATTCTTGAGATAATTTAAAAACCCATATAAAATCCCACAAAGAAATTGTTAGATAAGATGAGAAATAATGGGGGTTCTTGTTTTATTATTTTTCTAAGATAGGAAATGATAAATCAATATGTCAACTTATTGTCCATTTAAAGTAATGAAATAAACTAATTCATTCTTGTTTTATTCTTTTTTTTAGATTTCATTATGCTTTAAAAGTCTAGAACTTGAATTATATATTTTAAGAGTCTAATTAGGAATAATAATAGATAATTTGATCGAGGGGAAAATTGAGTAGCAAAAATGTATGTATCGTATTGTTTATTAGAATAAAATAAGAGTTATGTTATATTATTTTATATCTTGAGGGTGGAATAATAATAGTGGTGAAAAGTCACAATTATTACCCACATGCAAAATAACTTTCATCAACAAGAGTTGGTAATCTTATTTTCAAACTAACAATCAACTCTTGTTTTTGGTTATGATTCCATAATTTTATTTACTAAGAGCATTGAAATAGTTATACTTGACTTATAAGGTTGAAGATGGAGGTGGGAAGTTGTAGTGGATGGGACATTGAAGTGTAAATATAATAACATGAACAATCCCTACCTTCAAATGTTTTGAAGGATATGGAAATCCCAAAGAGTGGTTTACTTA
This sequence comes from Torreya grandis, assembly GCA_037957365.1. Classification (NCBI taxonomy): domain Eukaryota; kingdom Viridiplantae; phylum Streptophyta; class Pinopsida; order Cupressales; family Taxaceae; genus Torreya; species Torreya grandis. The sequence continues at coordinate 1,428,689 of JARHVA010002907.1, forward strand.
TAATCATGTGGCTATGTATAGAAAGGTTGAAGTGAGAATAAAAGTGTTGATAAGCAAAAATGGATGTGGAATTACAATTAAAGTAATGGAAGAGAGGTGGAGAATAATAGGAAACTATAGATGTGATGTGTTGTTGATTGATAACTTTTGTAATGCATGCATGAAGGCTTTAAAAACCTCTTATATGTGTTTTAAGAAGACCATAAATGCTAACAAAAAGTAGAATCATTGCTCTTTTGAGCACATTCATAGAAGCCTTCGAAGAAACAACTTGGTCTTTAATAAACTCTTAATTTTACAAGGATTTGTTCAGTGTGTGTGGCATACTAGTGTCTTTACCCAGGGATCCATGTTAAAGGATAGATAAAAATAGGTGGTCATGTGTCTTATAAGGCCTTTTTATATATTTGTAATGGAGGAAATATGTGGTTATCATTTTTTTTAGTTGCTAATTATGTTATTCAACTACTAGTGGGGAGGAGGTACTATTTATTATTCTTCACCCTATTAGGAGGAATCTCTTGTACTTATGGGATTATTGAGCCATTGTGAATATCTTCTTAGAAGACTCAAATATTTTTATTGGGTTATGATGTGATTGAGCTTGGTTTAATCATGGTTAGGTTTACTTATCTAGAGGATGTTTCTTCAGTATAAGTGGTTGTGTTTATAATTTAGACATAAAATGTGACGGCTAGGGTCTTTCCAAACTTACAAAGAGATCTTGCCTTAATAAAAAAGGTTTACACTATTTGGGGTCATCCTCTATTTTCCTAAATTGAAGCTACATTAGCTCCTAACCCTTTGATATTTGATGGTGTATTTAGCCTGTAGGCTTTCTTGTTATTTGTTTTGGACTCTTTTTACTATCGATGGAATCTTCAAGGGTGGTGGGTTGATCTGTATTGGGTGGTACCTTTCTTTTTTATTTATTTTTTCTTGGATGGTTTCGGCAATTTCATTTTGGTGGAGACTCACCTCACTCTTGGAATGGTTTTGCATACCTAGTTTTCTACCATGTTATGTGTTGGTTCTTTTCGATGAATTCTTGGGGACCCTGTCAAGTTATGTAATTTGTTCTTGAGAAAAGATGGAAGGAGGGAATGGGGGTGAGAGGCATAATAAGTTCTAGAAAGAGTAAGGTCCAAATGGGAGATATGAAGGAAGGTTTCCCCTTTTCCAAGAAGAAGAAAGTTTTAGAATACATCGTAAGTATGGTTCAACACATTGTTTTTAGGTTTTTAGTGATGTTGATAGTAAGTTTTTAGGTTTTTAATGATGTTAATAGTAAGTTTCTAGTGATGGAGGTATA
>JARHVA010002907.1:1437500-1450000 GCA_037957365.1 Torreya grandis
CAAGGTCTACCTTTTCAATTGTAAAATCCTGAATAGTAGGATCTTGAACTTCCTCATTAGTTCTTAGTTGGGCAGTTTATGCATTCTAGTTCCCTGTATCTGGGTCAACATCTACCCTGGATGTTGTTCTTTACTTTTTGGATTTAGGGGCTTTCCCTAAACATTTACTCACCATATCTTCCAAGGGTATAGAAAATGGAACTACTTTCTTTTTATGAGTGATTGAACTTTCCAGCCATTTAGGTTTAGAAGTTGAGGCTTCTCTATCAAGATTTGTTTGATCAGAAGGTACAGTTGAAACAATCATCAATTGGGTAGAATCAGAAAAATCACTGTCTGTTGGTCTGTACTAACCTTTTCCAACATTGGTGAATCAGACTCTTTATCACCTTTGACTTCTCTTGAATCCTATTCATAATTCAAATCCACAATCAGTTTTTAAGAGATTTGATTTTTCTTCTTGCTCTAAGTCGTTGACTTGGTGACATGAAGAGGCAGGGTAGTTACAAAGGCCTCCTCAGATTCTTTGATGACAAGGTCCCTTCATGTTTTTGACATGGAAGTACCTGCATCATAGATAGCAATAGGATGATTAGATGAGCTTATTAGGAATGAAAATTCAATTATTGTTGTACTTGATAGGAGACTATATTTTTGGCTCCTCCCATTTTTCACTCTTTCAGCCACTTTTTAGTTCTCCTTATTACTGGAAGATTCTTGACTTCAATTCTATATTATTCACTTTTTCCCAGTCAATTTCTTGAATAGGTGATTATTTTATTTGCTCAAACTATGAAGCAATCACCTGTTCATTATTGTCAACAATTCCAGAAATGTCCATATTTAATTTAAGGGTAGCTATTTATCCTAAGGAAAACATGGACCACAGTCTTCTTCTAACTTCAAATTCATCTGAACAATCCTCCCAATAATCTTCTAATTAGGGAATATGTGAAAACCCTATTCCAACATCCAAATTATCCCTGACAAAACCTTTGCTATCAAATTGAGATCTGGGTTTCAAGGACTAAAAATTGAATTTCATAAAGTCCAATTCTAAATTCAAAGCATCAGATGTTTTTTTGCATGAATAATGTCCAAGTTCAATAGGAAAAGATATACCAGATTTATTCTTCATTGGGAATTTTTTATCTACATGTGCTAATTACATGTAGACTTCTATTAGCACAAATCAATCAAGATCATACCTTGGTAACCTTAAGGGTTCACCATCAAAACCCCCAACTCTAATGTAAGTTAACCTAGAAAATTAAATGAAGAAACTACCATAAATGTTAATTAGCTACGTAGCTTCTTAAGATAACCTTTTATTGAAATTATTTGATAGTTTAAAAGTCCTTTTCCTAGTAAAGACATCATTGATTCTCCTGAAACCTTCATACCAATTATGAATTTGTAACTGTGGGTAATAGTCATAATTTTTTTTGTTTGACCAAAGGTGCATGTGGTAACCCTACCCATTGTCTCATAGATGCCAGGAAATAGAGGAGGTACGAAGACATATAAAATTCTCTATTTCTCAAACAATTACTAAACCCTGATGTAAACATTTAGCTACAATTTCTTCCTAATCCAAATACAATTCTCCTTAAAGGATCACCTATATGAAGAAGTACATCCAGTCTTCCCAATAATAAGCATGAGCTTTGCCTTTCAGTCTGTGTAATAATACGATGATATCTTATACTTTTGGAATCATATGATTTCTCATTAATGGCCTAGGCAATCTTGAACCTCCTTTTTAGAATTTCAAGAGCCAATTCTTAGCAGTCATGCTTTTGTAAATTGTTTTCTTCATTGAAAAATAACCATAGGAAGAAGTAATACTAAGGTTAGAGTATGGTTCCTTAGGAGGGATTCTCATCATAGACATTAGGGTCTATCTGTTGATATGTAGTAAAACATTACCATTTACAACCCTGATACACCTGATCTGAGGTTCATATCTATTCATGCATTCAAGGACTAATTCAGGACATTGTATAGCTATGGAAAAGGCTGTAGCTTCAACCGGGCCACTTTCTACTATTTTTTGCATCATAAGATTTAACAAATGATTTCTAGCCCTTTCCTTAAAATCTTCCAAATCATATTAGACCAGAGAAGTGTCCCCAATTTTAGGCAGAGAACATATGAGACAAGGACAATGTTCATAATCAAGACAAGCGGATTTCATGGCTACAAGTCAGAGAATATAATGAAAAGAGAAAGTTTTGAATTTTTAAACAATACTGTAAACTCAAAAGATCCTTCTTTCCAACCAAGTAGAAGAAATAACTTATAGTAATAGTAAAACTCACCTTAAATTTATCTAAAATCACTACAAATTCAATCAATCAAATATCTTATATCACCTGTGTTGTTCTCCTTTGTATCACTGAGTGTGCTTGTTTGCTGAATTTGAATTGTTTTCTCTCGATGCAGATATTAACTAGATCAAATGATTAAATTTGGATAATACATAATAAACATGCTTGATAAGATGCATATTCTGACATCTGCAGTAATGGGAAGCATATTTTACATGTAATGAGTAATTATTACCTTTAATCTCATGAAAATTCAAAATTTTCTACTTTATAGTGAGTTTTGGATATATTTTCCTCTAAATCTCTTGCTAATTTTAACTTAGAGAAATCCTTAGGGAAAGATAATAATATAGCCATTGAACCATTGGAAATTATGGTTCAAATTTGGGGTTCAATGATATGACATAAGCCACATAGACCGACCAATAGTCACATGATCTTTCCTAAGACCTTAGACTTTGATAGAACCATTGAACTTTTCAGATATTGAACCATTGAACTTTTGAACACCGAAAAAGGGTTCAAGGTTAACTGAAAGGTTCAAAGACATAAATAACATAAAAGGAATAATGCATTTTGAGAAACATTCAACCATTGAACTTTTCTACGTAGGTTCAAATTAAAGGTTCAAACAAAAGGTTCAAGCGATGGGTTCAAGTGATTTAATAGTTTAGACAAGGGAACTAAATGAACACAACTCTTTATAAAGCATTGGATATTGAACTCTTTGAACCATTGAAATATTAAATGTTTGAACAATTGAACTCTTAAAAGGGTTCAAGTTCAACCGAAAGGTTCAAAGATATACCTGTAAAACACAAAGGACAAATAATTTGCTTTAAGAAACTTTGAACCGTTAAACTCTTGAACCGTTGAACTCTTTAAAATTCTTGAACTCCAAGGAAGGTTCAAGTTTGAAGGTTTAATTCTTTTAAAGATTTCATGCAAAAGAAATGATAGTTGGGTGAACTTATTTTATGATACAATTCATGAAGAATTTATTAAACGTAACTCACAAATTTACATTGGATATGATTGGGGACTATATTTTATGGCAAAATGTAGAGAAATCATAAACTTTGGTTACGCAAACTAGGAAATAGAAATGAAAGGAAAGGAGAAAGACAAACCAAAAATGGGAAAGGAAAACACAAAATGCAACAAGAAAAGAAAAGGTTATGTACAAAATAGGGGATACCTATTTCACAATCGGTACAACTTGAGATCCTATCCATTATAAGATAGGAGTAAAATAGCTCCATTTGGATATTCCAATTTAAAAGAATTAGTACCAAGTACCTGATGAATTTTGAAAGGCCCTTTCCAAAGTTAATCAAATTTAAGTTGTGCTCCTTTAGGTTCTCTTCTTCTATCCCATAGTTACTTCATCTCCTTTCATAAACTTTTTGGGTCTAGTTTTCTGATCAAAAATATTTTTAACTTTGTTTTGATGAGCAGTAATATGATCAACTAGTTCATTCCTTTATTCTTCAATCTTATTTAAATACATAACTCTTTTCTCTAAAGAGTCTTGAAAGTACTGATCTTTAATAACATTTTGTAATCTGGCTATAGATAATTCTAGAGGTAATGATAGATGTGCTCCTATTCTATACACTAGCTCAAATGGTGCCATTCCTATTGCTCTTTTTGGGGTTACCCTATCAGCCCAAAGTGCTTCATATAATTAAAAATGCCAATATCTGGGGTTATCACTCAATAATTTATTCATGATAGCTATCAAATTTTTATTATTGGACTCTGCTTGTCCATTCCCTTGAGGATAATAATCAAATGAGTGAGAAAGAGAAATATTATGTTGATAGCAGAATGAAGTAACTTCCATCAAAGAAAAATTAGTAGAGTTATCATCCATAATCTTCTGAGGAACACCAAAATGTACTAGTATATATCCTTTGATAAAATCACATACCATTTTTGAAGTAGTTCTCTTCACAGGGATCACTTCAACCCATTTTGTAAAATAATCCATTGATATTAAAATGTGTGTATGACCAGCACTTGATGAAGGTGAAAGAGGACCTATGAAGTCTAATCCCCACTGTTTGAAAGGTTCTTCAATAATGATAGGTCTTTGAGGTAATGTTGCAAGTTGTGGTGTTCATAAAAATAATTTGCATTTTTCATAGTTAGCTACCCATTTATATGCATCTTTGAACATACCTGGCCAATAATAACAATTTATAAAGATCTTGAAAGTTGTGACTAATGAAGAGAAATTTCTACCATAGGCTCCATTATGAAAAACTTCCAATAGTTTGAATTGTTGTTATTTATCTACACACCTCAGAAAGGTTCTTTCTAATCCTCTTTTGTATATGACATCACCCCAAATCACATATTTTGTTGATTTAAACTTTAGATTTGTTTTCACCTTTGGTGATAAATGATTGGGACATTCTCCATAAGTATGATAATGTGCCATGTTTAGGATCCAGAGATCTTGTAAGCTCACCAATAAGATAGTAGGGAGTTCTTCTTCATCTATACTTTTGGCTATCAATTTGCACAAACCTTAACCTCTAACTAATTCAGTTGGCTTAATCTCCAGATCATATTCTTTAATTTTAGCAACCCATGTTGCTCTATTGTTCATTCCAACCTCTTATTGAGTTAGAATGCTTTTCATAGCCAAATTGGGAACCAATACAACTGAATGAGAATGAAGTATATAGTATTTGAATTATTTAACAACCTTCACTATAGCAAAAGCTTTTTCTTAGCCAAAGAATATTTAAGTTCATGTTTCTTGAGAGGAACACTCATAAGGCTATTGGGGCTTCTACATTTACATCATTTCTCTGTAACAAGATACCAAACATGGTATGTTCCAAAGAATAATAGTAAATAACAAAATCTTTTTGGAAATTGAGATTTACCAAAGTAGGTGTTTGTGTAATTGATTCCTTAATATATTCAAATGATTTTTTAGTAGCTCCATTCCATATGAATGCTTGCTTTTCACTCATCATTCCCACAATATGCTTTGTAATCTCAACAAAATTAGGAAAGAACCTTATGAGAAAATTAATCTGACCAATGAAAGACTTAACACCAGTCTTATTAGAAGGAAGACTTAACTATTGTATTACATTGACTCTTTTTGGGTAATTTTTGATTCCATATTTTGAGACTAGGCATCCCAATAATTTCCCTTCTGTAACATAGAAAATTGATTTCTTAGGATTAAGAGATATCCAATGACCGTGGCATCCTTGTAAAATATTCTCTAGATATTTCAGATGATCCTCTCTTTTTATAGATAAAGTAGTCAAATCATCAAGATAAATGACAATAATCCTATATTTCAAATCCAAAAAGGATGAATCCATTGCCCATTGAAAAGTTACACCAGCATTAATCAAACCGAAAGGCATACGATTATAAGTAAAAGATCCTCGAGGTGTAGTGAAAGCAATTTTATGTTGGTCAGCTACAGCTACACTTATTTGGTTATAACCTGAGAACCCATCTAACATGGACATCATTTTTTATCCAAAAATAGTTTTCAAGATGTGATCCATTATAGGTAAGGGATAATTATCTTTTAATCTAGCTTGGTTTAGGTTCTTGAAATTAACATTGATCCTTATTTCCCCATTCTTTTTGTGTACTTGAATAATATTTGTCACCCAAGTGGAGTGATGAATTGGATAAATAATCTTGGCTTTCAATATTTTATCAATCTCCTTAAAGATAGCCTCAACAACTTTTGGGTTGTAATTTCTCAGCTTTTATCTAAATGAAATTGCATTTTATTTCAAAGGAATATGGTGTTAAAACTTCCCACTTCTAAAATATTCAAGGTCATCATAATACCAAGAAAAGACATCTTTATAACTAATCAAGATATTAATTAATTTGTTTTTATCTTCTAGTGAAAAACACCTACCAATGGAGATCCATTTAGGGTCAGTTTCACTTCCAATATTGATTTTTTCATAATCCTCCATTTTGTCATGATTCTGGACATGTTTGCTTTTAGTGTATTCATCTTGTCTAGTGAGAAAATATTTTAGAGAGACCAATCCTTTAGGGATTTTGTTTACTTTTAATTGAATTACATCATCTTTTGGATTGATCCCTATATCAAAAGTGATTTTTTTACATTCTGTTTTAGAACCTTCAAAATAGGTTCCCAAGAACATATCAACATTCTCTAAAAAGTTTTTGATCTATTTATTACCCTGAAAAACTTGCCAAGTTTTAGCATTATCTAGGACATTAGGATGATAAACTAATTCTATTCTATAAGAATCCTTTTTGAAATCATGGTGTGGGAGAAGAAGAGAAGCTGACACTACTAGAGAATCTACTTGAGTGTTCTGGTCTCTGGGAATCGCTTAAATAGAAAAGGCATCACAACATTCTATCTCATCCCAAACTTGATTTATCTAATGTCTTAGTCTATCATTTTTGACTAAGAAAATACTTCTCACTTATTTGACAATTAATTCAACATCTCCTTTTGCCTTGAGTATTTTTATACCCTTTTCTTTATCTTCATATATCCCAAGTAATAAACATTCATATTCAGTGGTATTATTAGTATTTTTAAATTCAAGATTGAAAGAGTAAGGAAAAGTTTCACCTTTAGGTGAGATCAATAAAACTCCTAGTCCTGAACTAGTGGTAACACAACTGCCATGAAATTCCATGGTCCATAGATCATCTAAAAGAAGAGACTTTGGGATAGATTCTTCCTTTGAATCTTTAGAGGAGAGAAAATAGTTGCCAAATTCACATTCTTCAAATAGAATTTGAGACTTAGGATCGTCAGAAGGATATACCGTGAACTTGTATTTAGGTTAGGGTTCAATCTTAACTTTCTATTTTCCCACCAGAATCGTAGCTTCTAACCAATCCAATTTAATCTGCCCTACCAAATATTTACAAGAATTTTCGCTCAACAACAACCCATAACTAGCAAGGATATCAACCACCAAAATAGTCAACTTTACTTTTTTATCAGGATAAGCTATAAGAGCAACTCATGCATCTTTAATTTGTCCAAGGAAAGAAATCTGTTTGCCATCCATGGAATAATATCTACCAAATGTTTTTATAAGGGATAAGCTTAAAGCTTTGGCTATAGAGGAAGGCATTATATTATCATAAGCACCTATGATACAATTACTGAGTTTATGACCATTTATGAATAATGAAATATAAAATGGATTGGGTTTCATATCAGTCATATAAGGAGTATCATTAGATGAATTGAGGGTCATTCTAGAAGTATCAGTGCGTGATTCAGATGGAGAATTAAATAATTGGGCATTGAGAGACTTAGTATTAACATTTATTTGACTTTCGAGTTTACCTTGTGAAGGACCATTTTTGACATATTTAATCAATTTATCAAGTTCTCTGGGTTTCAACCTGAGAGATTTAATAGGGGATATCTAAATTTTTGTAGACTTATAAAAATCTAAAATATCAATAGAAGTTTCACAATCATTTCTCTGTAACAATTTATTTTCTTGTGTCTTAGCATCAGAAGTTTTAGTAAAAGGTTCCTTACCTTTAATTGTGACTTCTTGAGTATTAAAAAATCTCAGATTCTTTTGACTTCTAGTAAGTAAAACACATGAAGGATCTTCAAGGGTAACCAATATTTCACCTCCCCTTTCTGAATCAAAATCATAATCTAGGAAGTGTATTTCAAAGTCACTAGGTCTCTCAGAGTTCCTTTCTTTTTCAGTAATTTCCCCTAAGACATCTTGAGTAGTAGTCATTTGATTAAATCTAAACATCTATGGACAAGAATATCCATCATGATCAGTATTCAAATGAAAAATACACATGTTATTTCTTCTAGGAGGGGTGTCAATAGCCAATCTTGGTTTTGATAATGTAAGTGATAGTCTTACAAGTATTTGCTTGTTGATTTCTCCTACTGATATCTTGATATGGCAGTTGGAATGAAGTACTAGCCTTTGGTAACTATCTTTTAAGATCAATCATATCATTGACTAATCTTTGAACTATAGGATCTGTATAGGATGAAGGATTAGCATTGGGTACATGAACTTCTTTACTCCATTTTTTGGCCATAATAAGATCTTCCTCTAACTCAACTGCCAATGATTGTGCATTAGCTAAATTGATAATTATACGTCCATTGAGATGAAAAATTATATCAAGAGGCATAGAATTAATAAAGAAACACTTATGATTCTTAGTGGTTGGTCTTTTAGAAGTAATAATCTTGTGCATAATTCTATTAAATTTGACTATAAATTCCCTCATGGGTTCATGTATCTCCTTTATAAGCTGAGTTAACTGAGCAAGAAGGGAATGTTCATCTTCTGCACTTTTGAACCTATTTTCAAATGCAATTTTCATATCATTCCAACTTGTGATTGAGGAATCTGTTAGATGATAAAACCATTGTGTTGCAACATCAGTTAAAGTTTGCAAAAAAATCTTAATGGCTACATCTTGATGTTGTACGGCTAACACACCACATGCTGCTACAAAGGCATTCAAATGTTCCTTTAGTGATTGTTTTCCATCTCCATTAAATTTGGGAAAATTTTCCCTTACATTTTAAAGCAAAGGATTGAGGTTAGCCCCTAAATATAAATGTCCTATGGTTGCACCCCAAGTTTGGGCCATTAGAAGAAAACTTATAGCAGAAGGAAAGATAGTACTAGAAAGGGTTAATGCTTGATAGACAGAGGATGTAGATGATTTAGGAGGACTAGGACATCTACTTCTAGCTTTTCTAAAGTGAGTAGGAATATAAGGAAAATTTAAATTTTGTAATGCTTGAAAAGTAGAATCTTCAAGTCATTCTCTTCTAAAAGACCTTATGTACCTTCTAAAATCTAGCTTATGATATAATAATTATTAATTTCAATGTTGCTCTTAATATTTTCACACTTTAGGAGGTTTAATTACTTACTATGTCTTATACTTGTCTTCTTCTTTGCCTGAGTAAGAGAAATATTATATTATTAGCCAATTCTTCTTATTTTTCTAATATTCTACTTGCCAATCTATAATCATCAATATTCTGACAAGAATGCCAAGTAAGATTATTTAATTGGCTAATTATATCTTCCTGTTCATCTTGAAAACCAAGATTAGGTTGTAAAATAGGAATTATATTTTCATGAGGAAGCACCATTGCTGCCTCATATTAAGGTGACCAAATCAATTTTATTCCCTAGCGGAGTCACCAAAAAACTGCTGGCTAACAAATTTGTCCTTATATAAAGATATTTAGTTTTTACTCCATATCCTTCTCTCAAGAACAAATAAGTTAACATCAAATGGGTGAACTATCAAGACTAGTTCCCCTCTGAATGAAGGTACAGCTCCCTTTAAGATTTTCAATGAATTTAAATATTCAGATACACTTTTAACCAAAAAGTGTTTAAAGATAGACTAACATCCATACATCATTATGTTATGAATGTGAGATTTAATAATAGCAATAGGTAATAGAATACACATATTCTATTTTCTATAAATATTAAATAAATAAATGTATATATATTGTTGAGCCAGTAAAGAATGAAACACATATAATGAATTATCTATATGGAAAAGTAATCACTATATGAAAGAATGTTTCGCATAAAAAAACCAAATTTAAATACTCAAACACAAAGATCCAAGTATGCAATAATTAATTATCCTTTTCATTCACAGATGAAAATATTTTAGACAAACATCACATATATTACTAGCTAAAGTGGTTCAGTTTTCTAATTTTCTAATTTCTTTCTCCCCTTTTCTCCTTCTATCTCTTTTACAACCTAAAATATATATAGTTTCCATAACTAATCCACCTATTAAACTAAACTAAACTTAAAGTAACTCTAACCCAAATAGGAATTAATTTTTACAAATTCAATAAATACCAAGTTTCAAAAGTAACTAAATAATTGAATAAAGAAACTATGTAAGAAAAGTCATTGTTGAAGTGATAGGTTAGGATCTCTAGATTTACTCTGTTCAGTTGGGTAGACACATTGAGCTTTCCACTCCTAAAATACTATAATGAACTCCTAAATTTTTGAAAGATTGGGAATTCTAATTTTTTTAATCCTTACTTTCCAGATGTTTTCTTCTCATTGATTTTTTCCCATCCTTTTTGTGTGCTCCAGGAGTATATTGATATAGTGATAAAGAATTAAATTAATCTTTGAAATCTAAGACAATCTTTCAATTGATAAGTTGTCACTTTCTTTAATGATGTTAATTTTTTCCCTAAAGGATTGAATCACAGCATTGATGTCTTTCTCTAGTTTTCCATCATCATTTATGTAATTGATATCAATTCTCTATAGATCATGCTAAAATAACTAAATAAATTTAGTTATTTATTTGATCATTTTTATGATTTGTAATCATCCTTGTCTAGATACTGAATTTCTCCATTCATCATTTTTCTTACTTGCATATAATATATATTCATCCAGTTCTGTCAAGTTCTTTTCTGACAAAAACTTTATTGTCCCATATTTCTACACTTCTTCAATCTGATTCATCATGCTCATCCACTTTCCTTCTTATTTTATCCACAAAGCATTCTAAGTATTCAAATCTTCATTAGTGATTGTGTTTATATTATATACATTTTTCAAATTATGAAAATATTTTGTACCTTTTAGAATGATACCATCTAACTAGCTATCAAATACTCTGGTAATCACTTTGCCCATGTATATCTGATCCAACATCCTTTGATTGATAAGAGATTTTAGATCAAAAGACATGGGCATTTGAGAAATTGGTTGATGATCTATATTATGAATGGCATCAATATAATCTGCCATTGAACATAGTCTGATTTAACTCTCTTTTATCCTTTTCATCCTTCCAAGTTTTGCTAACTATCTTTGTAGTAGATGCTTCTAGATGATGCACATCAGTAACACGTGATGTAATTCCAAGGTCTACCTTTTGAACTGTAAAAGCTTGAACAGTAGGATCTTGAACTTCTTCATTGGTTTTTTGTGAGGCAATTTCTAGATTCCAATTCCCTATATCTGGGTCAACATCTCCCTAGATGTTTTTCTTACTTTTTGGATTTAGGGGCTTTCCCTAAACATTTACTCACCATATCTTCCAAGGGTATAGAAAATGTAAATACTTTCCTTTTATGATTGATTGAACTTTTTATCCATTTAGGTGCAGAAGCTGAGGCTTCTCTATTAGGATTTAGTTGATCAAAAGGTATAGTTGAAATAATCATCAATTTGACAAAATCAGAAGGAATCACTATATGTTGGTCTATACTAACCTCTTCCACGATTGGTGAATTAGACTCTTTATCACCTTCGAATTCTTGTAAATCCTCTTCAAAATTTAAATCCATAATAAAATTTTTAGAGACTTGATTTTTCTTCTTGCTCTGAGTCCTTAGCCTAGTGACACGAGGAGGAAGTGTAGTTACAAGGGCCTTCTTAGATTCTTTGATGATAGAGTCCCTTCCAGATTTTGACTTGGAAGTACTTGTATCATAGATAACAATAGGCTAGTTAGATGATCTTATTGGGAATGGAAGTTCAATTATTGTTGTACATTACTGGGAGACTATATTTTGAGCTCCTCCCATTTTTTTCTCTTTTAGCCACTTTTTAGTTCTCCTTGTTACTAGAAGATTCTTGAATTCAATTATATCTTCTTCACTTTTTTCCTAGTCAATTTCTAGAATAGGTGATTGTTTTATTTGCTCAAACTATGGATCAATCACATGTTCATCATTGTCAACAATTCCAAAAATGTCCATATTTAATTTAAGGGTAATTATCTATCCTAAGGAAAACCTGGACCATAGTCTTCTTCTGAATTCAAATTCATCTAAACAATCCTCCCAATAATCTTCTAATTGGGGAATATGTGAAAACCCTGTTCCAAAATCCAAATTATCCCTGATGAAACCTTTGCTATTAAAATTTAGATCTAGTTATGGACTAAAAATTGAATTTTATAAAGTCCATCTCTAAATTAAAAGCATCAGATGTTTTTTTACATGAATAACGTCCAAGTTCAATAGAAAAAGATAAGCCTAATTTATTCTTCATTGGGAATTTTTTATTTACATGTGCTAATTTCTTGTAGACTTATAGTAGCATAAATCGGTCAAGAACATACCTTGATAACCTCAAGGGTTCACCATTAAAACCCCCA
>JARHVA010002907.1:1455000-1490000 GCA_037957365.1 Torreya grandis
TTTTTTCCTAATTTATGTTTCAACACAAAATTATATCCCTGCAAGAAATAAAACCTCTTTGCATGCCTACTATTCAAATTCTTTTATGTATTCACATACTTCAAAGCCTCATGATCTGTAAATAGAATAAACTCCTTAGGCATGAGGTAATGCCTCTAATGTCTTAATGTTTATAAAATTATATAAATTTTAACATCATATGTAGAATACTTTGTTCTTACCTCATTCAATTTCTTATTGAATTATGTTATTGGCTTTCCTTCTTGACTCAAGATAGCACCGATTCTCATAAATGAATCATCGTAATCACCTAAAACACTTTCCTAAAATTTAGTAATGCTAAAATTGGTTTTTCTATAATCTTATTCAAAATTTTGAAACTTTATATGGCTTCTCTAGTCCATGCAAATTCATTCCCTCTCATAAAATTTGTTAATGGTTCCACAATAGTACAATCTTTTTTTTATAAATTTTCTATAAATTTTTTCTAAACCATATAAACATCTTACCACTGCAATGAATTTTAGACCATGCCACTCTAAAAATACCTTTATATTTTCTTCATCTATTTTCACATCATCTACTAAAGCTAAAATTGCCAAAAATACCAAACTATTCTACATAAACCAACACTTCTTCACATTTGCATACAACTTCTTCTTTCTTAATAAATCCATTACCATTCTCAAATTTCGTAAGTGTTCTTCATCAGTCTTAATGAATATAAAAATATCATCAAAATAAATAGCCACAAACTTACCAATATATTTTCATATCACTATGTTGATCACCCTCATAAATGTTCTAGGTGCATTAGATAATATGAATTGTATCACTATCTACTCATATAAGGCATCCCTAGTCTTGAATGCAATTTTCCACTTATCTCCTTCACAAATTCAAATATGATAATAACCACTCCTTAGATAAATATTGGTAAAATATTTTCTCCTACAATCACATCCATCATATCATCTAAATGAGGTATAGCAAACATATATCTTATTATAATTTTGTTAATTGCTCTACTATACACACACATTCTCCATCCTCCATCTTTCTTTGTAGTTATCAATGTCAGTGTTATATATGGACTCATACTCATACTTATCACCTTATTTATCAATTTAGTAACCTATTTATTTAATTTTGCATGTCCTATTATACTCAATGTACAAACTACTTGATTAGGTAGAGTTGATCCTGGAATCAAATCAATGTGATGTTAAATATCTCTCTTTATTGGTAAACCATTTCATAACTCATCAGGAATAATATCTACATATTCCTTCAACACTTTTATTTATTTTGTTAATATTGGCACCATTTCTATTTCTTGATTCTCTACTAGTAATACATAACAAGAACGTATCATCTTCATCTCTTGGATAAATTCTTTAGTAGAGAGAATGCTTTTAATCTCCTCTTCTTTTTTAAGAGGTAACAAAACTAACTTCATAACACCTTTCCAAAAAGTGTAATTTTTCTTTGCTCCATCATGAATTACTTTCTTATCAAATTTCCACAATCTCTCCAATAACACATGGCATGCATCCATCAGGATAACATCACACCATATTTCATCATTATAAATTTTTCCTATAGGAAACTTTATTAAACACTTTTTATCTACTGTAAATTCATTGCTTTTCTTAAACCATAAAATACAATAAGGATTAGGATGATTTTTATATTAAATATTTAGTTTCTATATCATTTCTTTAGAAACCATATTTTCACAACTACCATCATCTATAATTACATTGCATATCTATCCATCTGAAGTACATCTTCTTCAAAAAATATTTGATCATAGTCATGCATCACCACCTTCTTTATTCTACACATGTTATTTCTTTGAAGAGATCATTCTTCTTCTCATCATGAGATTCTCTCCAACATTTCTTGGTACAACTTCAGTATTTTTCTCTTCTATCTTAGCCTCAACTTGATTTACTCTTGGGAGATCTTCTTGCCTCCTTTCTTGATATTGATAGTGTGGACACTCAAATAATATGTGCCCTTCTCCAAATATATAATAGACATAAGATATATGCTAATTTAAAAATATATTTTAGCACCATCATAACCTCATCCTCTCTAAAGTCCTCTTTCTCTTTATTGGTATAAAAACTATTACTTATTATCATCTTGCCTTTTTCTACCACATGATGATTCACCTCTATTGGTATGAGACCCACCCCTATTGGTATTAAATCCACCTCATCCCCTATTTGGAGGGGATCCACCTCTTATTGGATCAAAAGATGTTCTTATAAAATTCTTTCTATTTTTTTTTCTTCTACCGAGTAGATGCAAGATAATGGGGGATAAAATAGGGGTATAAAATGACACCCTTTTCTTAAAATAACAATAGTTGAACTTGGAAATAATGTTAGAGACACTTCAAAAAGGAATTTTACAATGACATAAAAATATGAATTGTGTAATTTTGAATGTAGTTTCTAAATATATAATTTCTTTTAATACCCAGATGATAAAAGTGTATAAAGTAGATGCATTTATGATAATAGGTTGATAATTATTTTTGTAAAAAGATAAGGAGAGTGTATATGTATGAACACACTTTTTTTCATAAAAAATTAAATTTTTATATGAAATTTCATATATAGATAGGTGAAATGTCAAAAATTGTTAAGAATTTTTTTAATTATATAAACAAATTTTAAATAATTTTACAAGTCAAGATAGACAAAAAATTGAAATTGCAAGTGTACGAACATAACTTTTTGACCTTAACTACATGTAAATAATTTTTTTAAAGCATAATTCATAATGTGTAGATTGTTGTATATAAATTTTATAAACTTTTGATTAATATTATAAATGTTATAAAATAATTTGTGACAAAATGTATATAGGCCATAATGAGGTATGGTATGTATAAATTAAGAAATGACTATAAATAATATTCTAACATTAAAAAAAATTATATATTCTAAAACAACACTTTCTACTCTACAAACCCATATATATATTTTTAAATAATAAAAGATTATTGATCTAAAATTTAATGCAAAGTTATAAGAGTTATCATTTATAAATTAGTTTTTCAAAATTTAATCCAACCAATACTTAATTTTTAGAATTTTAAGATTAGAAGATAGAATGATAAATGATGGAAATGATGTTATAGATCATATTACGTATGTAATAGATCTATACCATTTCTTGTGCCACATATTTCACCTAATTGAGTATGCCCTACCTACTTTACCAAATTGAGCATGCCCTACCCAATTATATTACATTTTATATTATTATACTTTGTACTTAAAATTATGGAATTCTAGTTGAACCAACTAAAATTATTGTTATAGTAGGAATGTCACCGCTTACAAACTCAACTAAAGTGCATGCATTTCTGGGTTATACCAGATATTATAATAAATTCATAAAAGGATATAAAATGTCAACAACCATGGAAAAGCTATTATGGAAAGACACCAAATTTGGATAGACACCTAAGTGATAAAAAACATTTATTGATCTAAATCAAAGGTTGGTAACAACACCCATCTTGGTATTTAATGATTAGAAAAATCCATTCCATGTACATGTGGATGCTTCAAGTACTGCAGTATGAGCCTTCTTAGCATAAACAGACAAAGATGGGCTAGACCATCTCAAATATTTTACAAGTAGGAAACTCTTAGTTATATAAAATAATTGTAAAAGCATCAAGAGAGAAGCACTTTCTATGGTTTTTTCATTACGAAAATGTAGGCATCACATGCTAGCTATACCTTTTTAATTCATCATAAACCACTAGAAATTATGATACCTAGTTAAAAAACCAATGATAGTGGGACAAATCTCCAGGTGGTTGATGCTCTTCCAAGAATTCCAATTATGAATTAATGTGAAACTATAATGGGAAAATGTGAGACCAGATCATCTCAGTAGACTACACAATGGGGAAGAAGCAAATGAACTCGAAGATGAATCTCTTAGTTTGTATCTATTTAGAATTATTGTAGTTTCTGATAACATGGAAGAAATCATAAACTTATTAGAATAAAGAAAATTTCCTACAAATTTTATAGAGTAAAATAATAAATAGAGGGTTACCATAGTTACACCTGATAGCCTCATTAATGCTATCTTTTACAAGCTACTTAAAGATAATGTATTGCGCAGGGTAGGTCTAAACATAAGTGGCCCAATTGATTCAAGAAGTTCACCAAGGAATTGTAAGAGGACACTTAAAAGGAGATTATCCTACCATGAAAATACATTAGAATAGTTTATGGTGGTTTACACATTTCCAAGATGTACATAGAGTTATTAAACAATGTGACAGTTGTCAACTAGTGGGTAAGCCTAATCAGTGAGATGAAATGCCTTTGGTTCCTATGCTTGAAAAATAGCATACTGAAAAATAGGGAATCAATTTTGTTGGAACTAAATCTCCCTTAAGTTTTCACAGTGATGCTAGATACATTATCATGAAAATAAACTATTTCACAAAATGGGTAGAAGTTGTTGTTATTCCAAGTTATGATGTGAAGGATGCTACTAAGTTCTTATATGAAAACATTATCAGATGGTTTGGATATCTAGTTAATATGGTAGGTGATAGAGGCACACACTTTATCAATGATAAAATTAATAATCTCATGGAAGTATTCATGATATCACACAATAGAAGTAGAACTCACCATTTGTAGGCTTATGTTCAGGCAAAAGCACCATATAATTTTTTTGCTAAGATGCTAAAAAAAATTCAATGTATAGATAGATTATTGGGAGGATCATATTGCTGTAAATATATGGGTCTATTGCACACATTAAAATCAAGCCACCATATGCACTCCCTTCCAATTAGTATATGGCATCGAGGCAATAATGCCTATGGAGTATATTATACTCAGTTTGTACATTACAATGATCATGAGCTTAGGGGATTAAGACTCATTAAGGGTATTATTCATATATTTTAGTAAGATGGAATAAGATAGGGTAACTATACATTGGACCCAAAAAAACAATAAATAAATTTAGAAAGCAAGACATGATGACAATCTATAATTTAAATGATTCTACCTAGACTAAACTATATTTCTTAATGAGAGTAAATTTAAATCCTTCCAAAGAAAGTTACACATGTGATGGAAAGGACCCTATATCATTCTCAAAGAATCACCATAGGTACCATAGTTTTAAAAGATTTATAGGGAACCATTTTACCAGGGCAAATCAATAGTTGTAGGCTTAAGCCATATCATCATTAATCTCTATCATGACACTAAAAATTGAGTCAGTGTTGATTATCACCATATATTTAGGATTTTATTTAATGTTTATTTAATGTTTTGTTTTGTAGGTTAGAATGTTTGTTAGTACTCTTTTTTCTACATAACCCATTGCAACCGCTACAGCTAGCTCTCATCATAGCATACAACCACTTGGCCGAGATAGCATACTTAGGATAGCTATCCACCACTATAAAAAATTTGATAATTAAGTTTGAGAAGGCGGTAAAAGATAGGTATAGAAAATGAAAAGCCAATAATTAGGTTAGATTGTTAATAACGTATTATCTAAAAATATTACAGTAGTTTTGAATCATATTCAATAATAAAATGATAAGTGGATGAATAAAATGCATTGATTAACTGAAGGGACACCTACTCACTATAAATAACTACCAAAGCTAAAGTGCACAACCTAGGCACCAAATGTCCCTATTAATATGATTTCTAATATCTAACATTAATTACAAAGAGAACATTTGTGTGCATGTAGTCAATTAATTTAAATGAAGTGATAACACAAATTTGGGTACCAAATAGCAATAAAATAAAGGCATATGGACAAAAAACAACCTTTAGATTCTCTAGTTAACACATGATTTCTATAATTGTCCTTTTGACTATCTATTTTTAACTAGATTTCACACCAGACTGCAATTCTTTAGATAAATCATTAAATTTATTTATTCATCCAACCATGGATAAAGGTAAACTATTTATCCTATTATTTTATGCTTAGTAAGAATAAATGGGAATAGGGTTAGGTCTCCAATAAATGAGAAAAATGATCTAGAATCCTTCGATTTCATTGGCAGGGTAGAAGTTACTCTATTTGGTATAGAAGTCTAAGGAGGAGCATAATTAAAAACATTTGCACTCCAATATCCACTCTATGGTTATGACATATAAAGTTTTCTCAAGATGCCAAAATTTGGCTAATTAGATGAAGTCATGATGACATTGTTGAGTCGGTAAAATCAAGGTACTATTCATCTAGATCAAGATATTATAATCTAGATTAATGGGCAATCAATGTGAAGAGAATTTAGCCTTCCCAATATTTTAGAATATATAATGCAATACAATTCTATAGCATGACCACTTCACCCATATATTAGAGATTAGAACACCATTAAGGTAGGAAGAAGAAATCATAATTATTCAATTGTGGATGTTTTTCCGTGTAGCATGGTCTAGTGTATCACTAAGAGGTTCTGGTAAACCATAAATCATGTAAAGAAAAGAACAAGAATCATCATTGGCATTGCATAATAAATGATGAATCTGTATGATGATTTTAATTAGTGTGAATTTTTATCTATTGAGATCACCAACAATATCAAAAAGCTACTTTCAAGAACAATGAAAACCTTTCAATATCAATTCTTGGTATTTTTATTCTATTTCACTCAATGGATGTCTCCCTTAGGGCCAATAAATGTCACAAGAAAATTTTGGGTAGGTAATGACTTCATAAACATTGCCTGAAACAAAACTAGTCAATAGTATGAATAATTGGGGTGCTACAATATATGGAAGCTAAAATCCCTTACGCTAATTAGATCACATCGTAAGATTATACAAGATATCATACTGTATATAGTTCAACATGTATCTAGTAAAAAGATACACAATAACATAAAAATAAAGTTACATGAGTTAGCTAACCTAATTATCTATCTGATTCCATTCTTCATTTCTATGGTTACAGTAATAACTAAGGTCTATAAATATAATTCCTTAACTTCTAGGTTCATACCTCTATTTTAAACCATCGTTCTATAGGCCTAGCAAAAATAGGTAGAGAAAGTACCTCCATAATAACCCATATATCTGACACAACTACAAGCTTTAACACAACCAGACAAAGGAAAGAGAAAATTACCTACATGTAGATCCTTTCCACCTCCACCAAATAAATAAACCTAACAAGAAAATTTAGGACTTGAACACCCCATGGTTATATGAATAGTCACTAAGTACAAAGTACCTGATATGGGAATGGAAGAAAAATGTGCTTCAATCAATGTTGGAAGACATCGACACTAACATTTATGATGTAGAAGAGGACATGGAGTTATTTCAAAAAGTAGTGTGCACTTTATAAGTGCCTAATTAGGTAAGGAAATACCTTTACGTTGATATCACTCAACAATCTACTTCTATTATTGCTGACACTATAGGACAAGAAATAACTCAGCAAAAATTGGAAGCCAAAATATTTATAATAGAACCAACTAATGGATCATTTGTTGTAGCCTCCATGTATACATATGACTATGAACCCATCATAAATAGTGCAAGAAAGGATGGTTTCTTTTAGCATGCCTAAAAACTAATGTAATGCACAAATAGGTCAACAACCTCAACCTCAAGGAGTAAGTAAATAAAATAAGACACTTATACCTCTTGATAAATCTAGAGAAAGAAACAAATAAAATAATAATATCTAAGTGTATTAAAATCATTTGAATATACTGAATTAGATGAGATCATTGAATAAGAAGAGGAACCAAAGGATACAACCATGCCAAGTGAAAAGGAAGAATAATAACATGAGTAGGGTGCACTTGATCCTAAGGTGAGACAATAATAACAAAGAACATAGGAATCATAAGAACAAGCAACCATGCTACCATTAACAAAACACCAATCTACATAGATTCCACAACTACAGAAGCAAGATACAATCATGGAGAAATAAAAGAAATATGAGGAAGTTGAAGGTACACAGAAATAAGCTAGGGAAGATAAATCCAAAAACATGAAAGCCAAGGAAGTTAAAGCTTTAAAAAATCATGCTAAAGAAGTAGAGGTAAAGAAAAAATAATAAGAAGAAAAATAAAAGGCAACAACAACAGGGTTAATCCATATTGAAGAAATAATAGGAGTAAGTAATCAAATCTAAGGCCAAAGCTGAATCCAAAGCTCAAACTCAAGCTAAAACCAAAACCAAGGATAAGGCCAAAGTTGAAGATAAATCCAAGGTTTATGCAAATGCCAAAGCCTAATCCTAATTTGAAGATCAAATAAAGGTCGAAGAGGAAGCTAAAACACAAAATTAAGTAGAAAATAAGGCCAAGGTAGAGGTAACCACCAAGGTAGAGGTAACCACCAAGGCTAAGAATCTCAAGGATGCATAAGTCCAAGTCGAAGTAGCATCCACCAGTCACACCAAAGGCACTAAAGTAGTATAACTTACTATTCAGTAGTTATGTTATGTCCTTACTACATCCACCTAATGAACTACCTTCTTTATTCCAATTCTTCAATTTACACATGCTCTTATGACATCCACCATTATGTCCATGGCAATTACCACCACTATAATGGAAACATTGTTGGATGTCACCTAGTTGTCACTCTCTAGATAGATTGAAGCAATAGTTATTTTGTAAGAATTCATTTTTTAGAGGGATTTAGATTTAGAGCAAGAATTTCTAAGTCTATGAGATGAAAAGGATGAAGTAGAGGAGTGGTTGATAAATGTGTGTTAGATAATCAATAATGCATGACCCACCTTAGTACATATGTACTAGATGATCATGTTATGTTAGAAGAGAAATAGTTCATGATGTTATTGATAGAGATTACAAAGGCTTGGCAAATTACACAATAAGTCTTAGAACTATACACACAAGGATAAGCCCTCAAGTTAGAAAAATAAACCATGTGTCAAATTCTTATGGAACATGAACAGGTCTTAGACATTACTACAACATAAGCCAAGAAGATAGCTCAGGATATGCTCAATTAGAGACAACATTTGAATCAATCTCTAACCACTACCTAGCATAAATTTTCTACTACTCATAAAGCTAAATCTATGTTGGAGGATTAAATGGAAACAACGAAAAAGATGGCCAATGCACTTAAATAAATATTGGATTCCTGAGATGCTATTGCAAAAAATATTCAATTATGGCATCATGAAGCAATTCATAACACTTTTACATTCATTCAATCCTAGAAGATAGTAGATAGATTAGATGATATCATATTGTACATGTAGCCAAAATAATCTAATGCCAAGGAATTACTTATAATCATTGAAGATGAAGACCTGTAGAACATGATGATGATTTAGGTACCATTATGTATTGTACTTATAATGGTACATGAAACACTTACTGACTAGAAAATGATTTAAGAAGATCTAGTTCAACTCAATTCAAAAATTACATCGATAGAAGATGAGCCCCAGTTCATTCCTACTCAATAACTTCTATAAATCATATAGGAAAGGGATATCAAGGCATAAGGATAATCTTCATACATAACCCTATTAGTGGATACATTAGGATGCACTATGATAACAACTACTCAACAACAACAAACTCCATAGCCTTGTAGCGAACCATCTACCCAGTCATAGTAATAAGGTTTGTTATCTAAAAATTTCAAGTTCTTGTAGATTCACATTTTTTTAGATTGTCTAAACAATAGGAACTAGGATAGATTGGTTGAAAAATCATAAAGAGCATCCACATGGTTATACTAATTATTAAAAACATGAAAGGGTAGTAAGCTAGTATACTATTCAGTTCAAACATGAAAGTGCAACTAAGTAGTGCACAAAGGGTGAAACCTGATAAATGGAACATGGAGTGGTTATTATGACTTTTGTTTAGGACACATCTTTCTAGTTCAATTCAGTTTAGCTTACACCTTTGTCTCATGATGAGACACCTTTTAAACTTGGGGTGATTGTTAACCTAGGTAAGGGGAAATTATATTTAGTTTTATTTGACATTATTTGTAATAAAGAAGAAAATGGATATATGAGTTATCAAAGAGGAGTAAAAAATTCATAAAGACTAAAGATTCATACAGGAAGTCGAAGATTCATTTTGAAGCGTTTATAAGCAATTGTATGGTAAACTATACATTAGACCATTTTGTGTGAATGAAAAATATCATCTAGGTTTCATTAAGTCTCATGTTTATTCTTCTCCATATTTATATTTATTATTTCCCATTATTAATAGTTTTATATCTCTATTACTTGTTTTATTCTTACCACTATTATACTACTAATAATTATTCCTCAAATGACAGTTCCCACATAAAAAGAGAAATCTATCCAAGAAAATGAACAACAAGAACCAATTACAATAGGTCCTATTAAAGAATTATCATTATTGGTCAATTAATAAATTACTTGCATAATTAAAGATTACTATAACAATGATGATGAGAATACACAAGAATTTACAAATGAGTAACTTGGAAATATATATTTAAATCCCATTAATGAATATGAACACTTATCTCATTCTTTATTTACTTTTGTTGGAGTGTGTGAAAATCAAGATATTTATTCTATATAAAGTAAGGTTAAAACATGCATTTCTGTACAAAGTGATCCACATGATATTTCAAATCATTTTAATATGTTATAACACTTTGGGACCTCAATGCTTGTATAAATTACTACACCTACTATAGATAAATTACAAAGGGAACACTCAAAGAATCTCATAATTCACATGTACAATTATAATTACTAAATCTAAATCAACACATGTTCAAAATATGGTTTCTCAATAAAGTTTACTTTGATTATTTACCAGTACACAATGTTAATCCTAAAAATATGGTTCCAAATCGAACACCAAATCATCATTCATCTCATTTTGAGCCTCTCATTATCAAACAACTTATAAATGGAGAACAATGTACTAATGTTACACTTACTCATATAAACAAAGCTAATATATGTATTCTATCTCTTATTTAGTCTCCTTAATATGATAGACATCATCCTAACCAAGACACATCACCAATGAATTTCAATAGGTCTATCCCGTTACCCATCACTCTTGGTCCTAAATCACGCATAACATTATTTTACATTGATTGTATATTTGAGTAACATAATTTAATTATGAGAAGATCATGGAAAATATCAATGGAATCTACTCTAAAAATGTAATTATGATTATCTCACATTCTAACATGAGGGTGCAACAGTCATAATTTTAAAGCATGGAATAATAACAACACATGAGTAGAAATAAGGGTATAATATACCATAGATTTCTTGTATTACTAGCATACAAGGTATTGGATATGATAATTATACACAGTGGTATCCTACTCCAATTGCTATTTTATCACAAAATAAATAAATCAAATATACCCTTTATGCAAAAACTCCATGGATATCTATCCTAATCTTTTAATTGACTAACTAATTGTATTTTCCTTGTACATAGCTTCTTTGCTTTCTTACCAATTATTATATCCCTTATGAAATCATTTTTATATCCCTTTGGTTTTATTTTTCACTTTGGGTGATTACCCTCTTAATTTATAAACCTATTTAAAAAATCTAAAACAACAATCTCTATGGCACTCCACTTGCTTACTATTACATATTTTACAATGTATGACATTTACATGATCTAATGTTAATGATTTTTAAATGTGGTTTACATGAGAACATTTAACCTCTTCCCCATTTAAATATCATGTACATTTTGACATATCTCACATATTTATACTACATTCCTATGACTAAACGTTACATTAAAATCAGGGGCACATTGTTTGCCTTCCATCTTATCATGTTATGCGTTTGCACCTTCTTGATAATTGTTTGCATCCCTCCAACTTCTTCTATATTTAAGACATTACTTATTAACACTTCTTTTCAACTCCCTTCTAGCATAAGATGTTTTAAAAAAATTATATAAAATGGATATATATCAAAAATTCTAAATACCCATGCACTCATGAACCCCATTCATAGACTAAATTCGATAGTTGAATTTATTATCATGTAAAATGTTGATGAATTTAACATTTTTCTTCATATACTAATGTACCTCAAATAAATAAAAAATAAAAATTAAATAAACATGAAAGGTAGTATATTTATTTTTTATAGTCCTTAATAATTTTTGACAATCTACTGATAATTTCAACTTATATCCAATATATTAAACCTCAAAAAAATGAATGTATTTTATGTTGGGGATATTTAATACGGTCATGCCTAGGACACCACAAATGTTCATCTCCAATTTTTTCTCTTAGTACTAATTTATTACTGAAAAACACAAATTTACATTAGCAAATAGGTTATTTATAATTATATTATATTCATGATAGGCAGGGTCAAGTGACAAGTTTATTCCCTATAAGTAGGCATGTCCGAAGGGATGTTAGGTTGATATGTCAAATTTTTTTGATATGTAAGATATAAATTACAACTATAATAAAATACATATTAAATCAAAACTTTTTAACCATGTAGATTTGTCGTGATATCATATTATACTTTAAAACATTTACTTATTTTAATATATCATCTTAAATATTTATAACTAAGATTTGAAAGTCTGAGTGATTATACATTTTACAATACAATCATTTTTGTCGATATATCATTATATGCAATTTTTAAACCTATGATCAAAACATGACCTTTAGAAAATGAATACTTGATCATTAGAGTACAAATACTTAAATCTTACATATTATGATATGATTATTTACTTGAATTTTTTATTAAATAATTATTGTATAAATGTTAGATACTACATGTTCACTACCTAATGCAAAATATTATGTATTCATATTAACGTGCTCCATAAATAAATTACACATTAATAATACAACAATTCAAGAAATCACATATTAATAATAGAACTATTCAATAATTGAAATTTATTCAACTTTTCAGACCTTTATCCTAGTCTTTAAAAGGATGACTCGTCACAACATCATTTTGCATTCATTTTATTAGTCCTAGAGGGTATATTAAAGCTTACAATTTACTTTAACTAGCGATTAAAAATTGCATTATGGACTAATCATAATGCATTGTTTTTGGTGCATAAAAATATTTGCATTTTTTCAAAAGTTGAAGTTGAACATTTATTTCCCAGAAATATAAAAAAACCCATATATTTGTGTTTTGATTTGTTGAAATTATAAAAGTTATTAAGGGACAAAGAGTGCTGATGTCATGCACAATCCCTGTCAAAATGTGACATCATAAATTGTACCAAAAAATAAATGCTTTGTTAGGGGAAAGGCTCAAAATATCTATAGTGAACGCATGTGCTGTAAAGGCTCAAAAAAATCCATTTATTTATGTCTTGGGTAACTTGAAAAGCAATTTTCTATCTGATGCGTAATGTCGTAACTATACAAACAGAGCAGTTTCATATCTTTTTTGTCTGGTCGGGAGATCGAGTCCCTATCGTGTCTCATCTATTATATGACTATGGGGCAGGAGCTCAATTCATTGTGGGTTACATTTTGTGATTTTGCTTGGCAAGGGATGATGCCCAGATTTTGACCTTCATCTTTCTTGAGGATGGCATCTTTCATGATTTTTGTATACCGGGAATTTTTTTTTTTCTTTTTCTTTTTCATTTTTAATAATTATTAATACCCTTATTTGTCACAAACTAGCTTACAGACTCCAGAACTTGATCGCAAAATCATTATTTGGCATTGTAGTAGAAGTTACAAATCCAAATGGCCAATCCGACTTAGGTAATCAATGCAACATTACATCTGGAAGTCATAAATATGGTGAGCATGTCATTAGGGATTTATTATTTCATTTACCTCATCCTATCAGATGCGTGCATGACACTACTCAGTAAACCACCTGCAGAGTGGTTTCCTGGAAGAGCTTTGGTTCTCAGTGCATTGACCATGCGAGTTCTTACTTATCTAGATTATAAGAATATTAGTGTTTCAAATGTCCCTAATCGTAAAGATGTAGCCAAGTGTCTTGGAAATCAGGTGGTAATTGATAGTGGATGGGTTGTGATATGCGTGTTCATTGGGTATATGCTAGCAGGAATGGCTGCTCATGGATCCGTATAGGCCTCTGGTGATATTGTAGTGCTACTTGTCAGTTTATTCGTGACTATTACCTCTGAGCTTTTCTATGTACATGAGGTTGGAAATCACTCGGTAAGGTGGACTACAATTATGTCTATGACTTTTATTTTAATTTAATAAATAAACCAACTAAAAAATTATGGTTCATTGTATCCATCTCTATTTTCTTAACTACAATTATATGGTTCAATTTTTTTTTAGTCTCTACAATTTTAATTGGCAAAATTATCCGTTGCGTGGTGAAAAAGATGATTAATTCAGTAACTTATGAAAATAATAGAGTTGAGGCCAAAGAGGATAGATTCAAATGTGATCCGGTAATGAGGTCATGGCTTCTATGTCATATTGGTCAACGTCAGTATGTGATAGCCAGATTAGTATTGAGCTCATCAACAGGACTGGTGGTTACAATTTGCATGGTAATGTTGATGACGAAACCAGTGAAACTAAAATCTGTCAATTTTCTCCTTCATTATTATGACAAATAGGACCGGTTAAGATACACAACATTTGCGCTATAATGTGCCTTCATCCTATTGGGTGGATGCACATCTTGCAAAGATGGTTGATAGTAGTCCACTCCTTTCCAAAATTATTTGTGAAGGAGGGAATCAACTATAAGCCAAGACATTTTGTGGAGGATTTCTGGGCAAGGAGCATTCTTGAGCTGATAGATATGTACGACATTCAACGGTGGTGCAGGCACCAAAAACATAAAGCTAAAGGGAAACGTAGTGGCATCAACATTACCTTCTTTATCAAATTGAGGTTTCATAAGTTGTATTGTCTTTGTTGTACATACATAATGAAGCCCTAACCAAGCAATTATTTCAATTTAAACATTCATAGTTTTTATTCATATTTAAACTTTCATAGTTCAATTTAGTTCATTTTCTCAAATAAATATGTTGTAAATGATTTTACAATATGTTTATTGTGTTTTGCTTTCACTTAAATATGTTTTTATATAAAAAATACTAATTAGCTATGGTTTGGTCATTTTTAACTTCTAGTAAATTGGCTTTAGATGCATATTATTTTTTATCAAACAATAATGTGAAATAATGTTCCAATGGCTATTGACAATGTCATAACCATACTTCAAATAATTTCACTCTATAAAAATATTTTTTTATTATAAATACATGAGAGATTTAAAAATAAAGCTCATTATAGATTACATAAACATGTCTTTCTAAGCTTTAATCAAGAGACCCAGATCACAAAAAAATTATTCTTCTATTTTATAGAAAAAAACTAGAATAAGAAAAATTAATAATGTAAAAATGACATTGCATTTTGTCCTCTAAGTCACGCATGCATTTTTGCTGTGTTCAGTTGACTATTGTTGATACAGAATTAATATTTAAAAAATAATTATGCATTCTATCCTCCAAACCAAACACACATATTGAAATTGCCAATTTATTCACAACCATAGTCCACTTACATTCCAAATGTGCAAATCTACATAATGTTAACAACAAATATTGTTATTATAAACTGATTTATTATAGCAGTTCAATAGCATCATAACTATTCTTAAATAATTTTACTTGATAAAAATATTCGATCTATGATCAATATTCAAAACAAATTCCATAACTTTTTTAAATTCCCACATGGCTCGACGCATAGCGCTCTTATTCTTTAACTGCCATCAATGTTGATGTGTGAGACTTTTTCTATCACGATGTTTAGAATTTACGTCATTTGATGTGCATGGAGTCAAGTCGGCACCCCATAAAGGGGACGGAACTCATTATCACAAAGGTTTTGAAGATCATGTCGCAGGTGTACACGTTAGACTTTGTAAGCAAATGACTAAACCATTATAGACTTTAGTTATCCATTCAAATCCTCTCCTCTCTTTCAACAGTGCTTGTCAGGTTAGAATCCCTTCTTCACGTACCGTACAAAGCAATGCAATATTTATGTTAAAAGTAAACCACCATCACAGATCGATAACAGAGATAGCAAAGAATCTGATAGATCTATTAGCCATGCAATTCAAGTCTACAACTACTTACACATACGTAACCGACCAAACAATGGACTCACTGTTATTTTTGACCACCAACAATTTCGAAGAAGGGCGTCTCCGCTCAGCTATTATTCATTTATCCCCATTCATCTATAAAATGTATCTCCAATGTGAAATGCTGTGTTATGTTTTTAACCTTCTATTGCATTGTAAGAATCTAATCAAGAAGAGTAATGGAGAATTTCATAGAGGGAAAAATTGAGCAGCAAAATCTCCAAGATGGTCATTTATTTCCTAAATTTCTCCTTCCTCACAATAATTCTCAGAGAGAAAGGATCGCGGCAGTGTTAGAGTCCATAACGTCAGGGAAGAACAAAACATGGATTGAACGAGAATTGCACGAGTGCGGAGCAATTATTTTCAGAGGATTCTGCATAAAGTCAGCAAATGACTTCAATGGTTTTGTAGAAGCATTTAGATGGGAAGAGTGTGGTCTGCTAACGAAGCTCCTCTTCATCAACACATCTTCTTCCACCATGAAATGGCACTGGTAAATAATTACATAATAATTTTACTGAAAACTTACTTTATTGTTTTTATTGGAACAAAATAAGAGTTATATTATATTATGATGCAGACCAAGGAATTTCCATCCAAAATATTCTTTTTCTGTGAGGTGGCTCCTCCTGAAGGTGGGGAAACCGCGGTGGTTAACAGCCACAGAGTTGCTGGCCACATACAACACAACATTCCTGAAGTCGTTCAACAACTCGACAGGCATGGAATAATCACTCATACTCTCCTCCCAAAGAAAGACAATTTGGGTTATTTCCTTGGAAAGAGTTAGCAATCTCATTTGCAAACCAACGATCAAGATGAAGCTTGCAGAAAGTATGTTCAACGTATGCTTTTTGTTTAGAATTCCATTATGTTATTTATTTAGAGTACTCAACTAGTGCATGAATTACAGGGTCGAATATGGAGGTGGGAGGTTGGAGTGGATGGAAGACGGGAATGCAAACATAATCGCAGGGCCAATTTCTGCCACCAGAAGTTTTCAAGGCTGTGGAAATCGGAAAGTGTGGTTTAACTATATTCCTGCGGCTACATATGGAAAGACTAAGCGAGATTGAACAGGCTGATATGTGGAGATGGGTCTCCCATTCCGAGCAGAGTAATGGAGGAGAGCGGCAGAATAATGAATGAGGAAAGCGTAGATGTGAAGTGGGAAGCAGCGTATGTACTGTCGATTTATAACTTATCTGTAATGCATGCACGTAGTCCTTCCAAACCTCCTCGTCGTCTTTTAGTTGCACTCTGCAAATGAAGGCGAGAATGAATAACAACTCGTAGAGTTCATTATATAGTTGTATATATTTTGGGGTAAACCAGAATAAGAGGAAGAAAATAATTTAGAGTGACCCTTAATGAGCGGTTAATGAAAAATGAAGTATGGCCGTATTTATTTACACATTTAATTTTGTTGCTGTTGTAAAATAAAATTAAAAGATTTAGAAGGGTAAATTTTAGGGCGAGCGTAAATATATTTATGGGTTAACATTGGATGTTTTTTTAATGAATAGTTTATAGTTATTATAATGTTTGATTCATTTAATCAGTAAACATTTTTTTTAAAACATTTATTTGGAACACGGATTAAAATTGAAGACATAAAGGTGTTTTTATTTTTATTTTGTTGATCAAGGGTTGAAATCCTCATATATTTTATTAACCACTTAAATATCACATATATACCAAATATTACCAAATGTATACAAACTCTTACCCACAATAGTCACCACGACTCTTGAGAATAACCTATAGCTATTAATGGCCCTAAGAATACTATCAACGGCTACAACCAGCTTCATATGTCTTTAATGAGATTTGAACCTGGGTGGGGATTGAAACAACCAAGCCACTTTACCCATTCTATCCACATCTCATTGGCTAAATGTTGGGTAATAGGCTTTTTAAAATGGAGCCATAACCATAGACGTTTTTATAACTAGAATGTCCAAACCAATGGTGAATAGTATTCCTAGCCATAAGTTATGGACTTGCCTTATCGCATTAAAACACAAATTTAAAGCCACACATTGACTTCTGTTGCATTGAACACCATCCTAGTAGTGTATTTCATCAGATACTTTTCATGAATAACCTAGACCATAGCTTAGTATGGGAATGATGCTAGAGAATGGTCATCCTACGAATGGACCTTAAGACCTCCCACTTATAACACTCAACTCACTCACTACTAGTCTATCATAATTTGATATTAAAATGTTGTTTAATATAATTTTTTAAATGGAGCCAAAACCATAGCCATTTTTATAACTAGAATGTCCAAACCACTGTTGAATAGTATTCTTAACCATGGAGTATGGACTTACCTTATCAAATTGAACACATGTTTCAAGCCACATGCTGACCCTTGTTGGATTAAAGTGTTGAGCTAGTAGTCCATTGCATCATATACTTTTCATGAATAACCCATTGTAGTTTAGTGTGAGAATGATTCTAGAGAATGGTCATCTTAGGAATGGAACCTGAGACATACCACTTCCAACACTCAAGTCACTCACTACAAGGTTATCATCACCAAGTTAAAAATGTTGGGTAATAGGCTTTTTTAAACAGAGCCAGAATAACAAATATTTTTATAATTGAAATGCCCAAAGTAGTGGTGACTTGTATTCCTAGCTATGGGATTTAGAGTTGTCTCATCACATTGAACACAGGTTTCAAGCCAAAATCTATCCACTATCACATTGATCATGAAGCTGATAGTCCATTGCATCAGATACTTTTCATGAATAACCCACTATAGCTTAGTGTGGGAATGATGATAGAGAATTAACATTTTAGGAATGGACATTGAGACCTCCTAGTTCTAATACTCTACTCACTCACCACTAGGCTATCATGGTCAGATTTAAAATTTAGGTACTAAGAATTTAAAAAAAAATAGAACCATATAAATTTTTATAAATAGAATGCCTAAACTAGCATTGAATTTTATTCCTAACCATAGGCTATGGACTTGCCTTATCACATTGAACACAAGTTTCAAGCCACATGCTAATCCTCATTGCATTGATCACCAAGTCAATAGTCCTTTGTATCAGATACTATTCATGAATAACACATCATTTCTTAGTATGAAAATGATGATAAAGAATGGTCATCCTATGAATAAATCCTGAGTCTTCCCACTTTTAATACTCAGCTCACTCACTGCTAGGCTATTATTATTGAGTTTAAAATGTTGTGTACAATTTTTTTAAAATGGATCCATAATCATAGAAAGTTTTATAAATGGGATAACCCAAATCAATGGTGAATTTTATTCTTAGCCATGGGCTATAGACTTATCCAATCATATTGAATAGAATTTTCAACTGGCATATTGACTCCTATCACATTAAACACCAAGTCAATAGTCCATTGCATCAAATGCTTTTCATGAATAACCCATTATAGCTTAGTGATGTATAAAAAATAGGCCAACCTTTGAGAGATCATAAATTTTGACCCGTAACTCTATTTGTGCTCTATCTCCTACTAAAATGATTGTATCTTAAAGTTGTTACTTTCCTAGGAATTTATACCTGCCTAGCAATGTTTTCAATATTTTTTAAAGGTCATACATGATAATTTTTAGGTTCAAAATTATGATTTAATTATTTTTTCAAGTTTTTTCTATTTTTAAAAATTATATATTTTTAGGTCCAGATGTTAACTTCAGTTGAATTTCAACCCATAGTTTAATTATAGTGTTTAAGATATTTTAGGAGATTTTTATAACTACGTCCACTTACATGCAAACTTACTATAAATAATAGCTCCTAAAAATAGATAATTTTTTAGGTTTTAGTTATTTTTTTCAAATTTTGCATGTAAGCTCTAATTTTGAGTTTAGGATTATTTAAACATGGTTTGAGTTTGTAATTATTTCAATTCATTTAATATGAATCAATTTTGAGTTATTATTTTATAGCTTGGTCTATTGGTAATTTTATTATCTTGATGGTTTTCAATTTTGTTATCTGGTATCAGAGTAAGTTAGAATATTGGAGGTGTAAAGAATGGTGAGATGATGAGGTATTGCACAGATGAACCAGATTATATAAGAGATATAGAGGCAAGATCAATAATTAATATAGGTTATAACCAATCAGAGGAGAATATAAGGTGTTGATGAGGAAGAAACAAATCATGAAGAAGAAGTTCAGTAAGCAAAAGAATAACAAGAACAACCACCATTGATGGAAGAGAGGATGGTTCCATATTTGGAAGGAAGGAATGAAAGAATCAAGGTTGATGTTCTAGATGATGGAAGAATTTTAAAACCAGAGGATTTGATAGATTGGATGAATAGCATGGAGAAATTATTCAAATGGAAGATTATGTGGGTAGAAAAGAGGATAAAATTTTCATGCACAAAATTGAAACATCATTCAATTAATCTGTGGGATCACCTATAGAAAGAGAGATAGAAGAAAGGTAAAGAGAAGACTAATTCATGGAAAAAGATGGAGAAGAAGCTGAGGGAGAAATTTTTTCATATGAATTATGCACAAACCCTATTCAAAATATTTTATAATTTGAGGCAAAAACATCACATTATACAAGAGTATACAATTGACTTTTGTATGCTTTCTATACAAGTGGATCATGATGAAATAGAAGAGTAGATCATTGAAAGATATGTAAATGGTTTGAAATTTTATATTCAGGATGGATTAAGCATGCATAAAATACTTAACATGGAAGAGGCTTAACAATTAGCTTTAAAGGTAGAAGAAAAACAATGTAGATAGTATTTCAAAATGACATATCTTGGTCTAAGAAGAGGTAGATCCCATATAGTAAGGGGATGATGTGGGTTTAATACCACTAGAGGTGGTTTCAATGCTAATAAAAGCGAATCATCATGTGGTGCAAAAAGGCAAGATGATAATAGGTAAGGGTTTTAATACCAATAAAGAGGAAGAACATTTTAAAGAAGATGAGGTTATAGTGGTGCTAGATCACGGTTTTTGAATCAACATAGATCTTATGTCTATTATAGATGTAAAGAAGAAGGTTACTAAGAATTTGAGTGCCCACATTGTCAAGATCAAGAAATGAGGTAAGAAGTTTGACCAAGAGTGAATCTAGTTAAGGCTGAGATAGAAGAGCAGAATGTGAAAGTTGCACCAATAGATGTTGGTGAGAATCTCATGATGAGAAGAACCAAGATCACTCCAAGGAAAAAGTATAAAATAAAAATGGTGGTGATGCATGGCTACGATCAATTTTTCTTTTAACATTATGTAATTCAGGTGGAAAGATATACAAAGCAATTATAGATGGTGGTAGTTATGAAAATATGGTTTCTAAAGAAATGATAGAGAAACTATATTTGCAATGTGAAAAGCATCCTAATCCTTACAAAATTTCATGGTTTAAGTAGGGGAGCAAGGTCACATTAGACAAAAGGTGCTTAATCAAGTTTTATATATAAAAAAAAGTTATAATGATGAAATATGGTGCGATGCTATTCTGATGGATGCATATCATGTGTTATTGGGAAGTCCATGGTAATTTTATAGGAAAGTAATTCATGATGGAAGAATGAACACATACACTATTTAGAAAAGTAGTACAAAGGTATTTTTGTTACCTCTTTAGGAGGAAGAGAAGATAGAAAGCATGGTCTATATTAAAGAATTTATCCAATTTATAAACATAGTAGGTTATTTTTATACATTACTAGCAAAGAATGAAGAAACAAAAATTGTGCCAATACCAGTAGAAACAACAAGAGTGTTAAAAGAATATGCAAATGCTATAACTAATGAATTACCAAATGGTTTACCATTGAAGAGAGATATATAACATCATGTTGATTTTATTCTAGGATCATCTCTACCCAATCAAGTTTCTTATAGGATGAGTCCAACAAAACATGCAAAATTAAATAAATAAGTTGCTAAATTTCTAAGAAAGAAGGTGATAATGGAGAGTACGAGTCCATGTGCAATACTGTGGTTAGTAATTCCAAATAAATATGGAGGATGGAGAATATGTTTAGATAGTAGATCAATTAACAAAATTATAATAGATTATAGGTTCATTATACCTTGTTTAGATGATATGATGGATGTGCTTGCATGAATAAAATATTTTACCAAGATTGATCTAAGGAGTGGTTATTATCATATTCAAATTTATTAAGGAGATTAGTGGAAAACTACATTCAAGACTAGGGATGGATTATATGAGTGGATGGTGATGCCATTCAGATTATCTAATACACCTTACACATTTATGAGGGTGATAAATATAGTGATACAAGAATATATTGGTAAGGTTGTGGTTATTTTATTTTTATGATATTTTGATATTCAGTAAACTAAATAAGAACACTTACAACATTTGAGAATGGTAATGGATTTTTTAAGAAAGCAAAAGTTGTATACAAATTTGAAAAACTACAAGTTTATACATAATAGCTTGGTATTTTTGGGATTTTTAGTTTTAGTAGATGACATGAAAATGGATGAAGAAAAGATAAAGGCAATTATTGAGTGGCCTATTCTAAAAATCATTATATAGGTAAGATGTTTCCATGGTTTAGAAACTTTTTATAGAAAATTTATTAAAAAATTTACTAGTATTGTGGCACCAATAACAAATTGCATGAGAGGAAAGGAATTCACATAGACTAGAGAAGTCTTAGAATGTTTTAAAATTTTGAGAAGAAGATTATAGAAATACCAATTTTAGCAAATTGTTTGAGATTGATTGTGATGCTTCATCTGCGGGAATTGGTGTTGTGCTAAGTCAAGAAGGAAAGTCAATAACATATTTTAGTGAGAAATTGAATGAATTAAGAATACAGTATTCTACTTATGATGTTGAAATTTATGTAATTATACAGACATTAAGACATTGGAGGCATTATTTGGTGCCTTAAGAGTTTATAGTATTTATAGATCATGAGGTTTTGAAGTATGTGAATACACAAAAGAGGTTAAATAGTAGGTATGCAATGTGGGTTTCTTTCTTGTAGTTCATGATAACATGGAATAAATCATAAACTTTCTAGAACAAAGAACTTTTCTTGCAAATTTTATAGAGTAGAATAAGTAATAGAGGGTTACCATAGCTATACCTTATAGCCTCATTAATGATTTTTTAACAAGATAGTTAAAGACAATGTATTTTCCTAAAGCTAAATCCAAAAAAAAGAAAGCCAAGGAAGTTAAAGCTTCGAGCAAACACACTAAGCAAGCAGAGGCAAAGAAGAAACCATAAGAAGAAAAACAAAAGGCAACAACAACATGGCTAATCCACATTTAAGAAATAACATGAACAAGTAATCAAATCTAAGGCCAAAGCTGAATCTAAAGCTCAAGGTAAAGCTAAAATCAAAGCCAAGGATAAGTCCAAAGTAGAAGATAAATTCAAGGCTTATGCGAATGCCAAATTTAAATCCCAATTTGAAGCTCAAATAATGGATGAAGAGGAAACTAAAATAAAATTTGAAGTAGAGAATAAGGTGAAGGTAAAGGCAACCACCAAGGCTAAGGAGCTTAAGAATACACAATTCCAAGTTGAGGTAGCATCCACCAATAACTCTAAGATCACTGATAAGGTGTGCATGTGTGTGTGCGTGTGTGCGTGCGTGCATGTGTGTGTGTGTGTGTGTGTGTGTGTGTGTGTGTGTGTGTGTGTGTGTGTGTGTGTGCGTGCGTGCGTGCGTGCGTGCGTGCGTGCGTGCATGCGTGCGTGCGTGCGTGCGTGCGTGTGTGTGTGTGCGTGTGTGTGTGTGTGTGTGTGTGTGTGTGTGTGTGTGTGTGTGTGTGTGTGTGTGTGTGTGTGTGTGTGTGTGTGTGTGTGTGTGTGTGTGTGTGTGTGTGTGTGTGTGTGTGTGTGTGTGTGTGTGTGCACGTGTGCGCGCACACTAGATAAGGTATAATAATAGATAACATATATGTTCTTCATCACCAAAATAATAATATCATTTAAACTAAATGGAAACATATCCTTGTGATAAAATAGATGCAAATATACAATAGTTCCAAACTATTCTAATATGGTTTTGTTAGTTAAGAATCATCAAACACTATCATCTAATGTTCTATGAATTGATTAATTTAAGAAAAATTAAAAATGTTTATTTTTTTAGATATTCATAAAAAATTTACACAATAATTATATCAGGCATCTCTTGAAAATGATTTTTTTATTCTTTATAAATTTGACATAAAGGAGTTTGTTTTTTTTTTTAACTAAGAGAGGGGTAAAATTTTATAAAGAACATCAAAACAGTAGTTACTACTCATTATCCTGGTCCACCAGTTGGACCAATTTCTGATATAAAGACATAGGAAGCATCTGTAACTCAGTAATATTCCACGTAGGCCCATTCTCTGAGGCCCACTTAGCAAGACAATCCGCAACCTTATTCCACTCATGGGGAATGTGTTTGAAAGAAATCAAATGCAAAGAAGTACTTAATTGCAAGATTTGTTGAAGAACTTCCTGAATTTGCCAATCCGTCTTCCCAAGGACACGTCTATTTAGTAGATTAATCACTACCTTCGAATCTGATTCACACATAATGTTGTTCCACCCTTTTTGACAGCAGTAATGAACTGCCTCCAGGATAGCCATGGCTTCCATGAGGTTGTTAGTATGATGGCCTTTGTGTATTGAAAAAATAAATTGAATTTTACCCATTCTATCCTGACTAACTCCCCCAATGCCAGCCTCTCCTGGGTTCCCACGGGAAGAGCCGTCCAGATTAATTTTTATCATCCCTTGTGGAGGAGGAGTCTAGCGGCCAATTTTGTTCATGGGCCGCGGAGTCTGTCTACTGCCATGCGTCGAATGGTTGCTTACCTTAGCCACACAAGTCAGGGTCAAGTCTAGGCCCAGACGTGAGCAGAAAATAGCTGCCTCCAGATCCAAATTGCCTTCCCACGCGTCCTTGACCTGCAAGGTCTCTTGCAGTGAATTGGTAATATTTATCCATAGAGCATGCACCTCTAGTTGGGCACCCCTGAAGACTCTCCTGTTCCTTTCAATCCACAGGTTCCAGAATATAAGGAGGGCCCAATCTGCCAGGCATTTTGAAGAAAAGAGATTTTAGTGGGAGCCTGACCAAGTCAACCCCATAATTCAACCAATGACCAAGCATGCCAGCAAGGAGACCACTAGGCATTCCACCACAGATGCCAAATCTATTTTGCATACTCACATTGGAAAAAAAGATGAGAGGCAGTCTCCTCATTGCTGTGACACAGGACACAAACTGAAGGTCTCTAAAAGCCTCTCTTACACAAATTATCCCAGGCAAGACATCTGTTATAGGTAAGCAGCCATAAGAAGAAATTACACTTGGGCCAAGCAGCCTTGTTCCAAATATTCTTCCCCCAAAGGAACATGAAGGAGTTTGATTGGATCCTTAACAATATTTACATTATTATGTAGATTAAATTAACAATATAAAATTTCCCCATAGTCTTTTGGTTATACAAGTTTAATTAAATTCTTCATCAAAGTATTTGGAATATATGAAATTAGTTTCGACAATGTCTTCTATCTTTAAGGTTGAGGGATTAATAGTGTTCTATAAATCTTGTATCAAGTGTATAGTTAGTTGGCCACCTATAAGATTTTTTAATAGTTCATTAACTAATCTCTTCCATCATAAGTGCATTTTACATCCTTTGCGTAAAAATCATGCCAATTTTAAATGAATCCATACATCATACATAGTACCTAATCTCAACGACATTATATTTTTTGCTTATGTTCTCTATCTTTTCTTGGATTCAATCCTTAGCTACATTCCATGTCACTCTAATGGTTTTATTTTCATTACTTAATCAGTAGTTGTAAATAATGGATCTTTTAACTTTAAACATATATAGCATATTTGTTTCCAATATTTTTATCATATTTAATATTTAATAAGTTTAATAATTAATAACTACAACACATTTTTCTAAAGGTAAAGTGGATTTTTTAATATGACTATAATCTAAAAATAAGAGTCAAAATCATGGATAAGAAAGTTGAATATGTATAACAAAAATGAGCAAACAATTGGATCATATCCACCTCACAACATCAACAAAATAAAAAAAATAATCCAAATATTCCTATAACCCTCTCAACTAATTTTAATTTTGAGATCTGAGAGTCATGTGCAATGTTTTCAGTCTCTTATTTTCCATCCCTTTTTTATTACTAAAAATCATTCAATCACCACCTCCAATTGCTTCAGGGAAGATAGGAATGGCTACTAATAAAACATTGGTTGATTGAATTTTTTTAATAACCTTAGTAGTCTCTGATGATGCAATATATTTTTTTGGTGCAAATTTGGCTTTCAACGAGGCACTACATGGATCATATTCCCTCTCCACACAAGGCACAATTACTTTTAGTATTGGATTTATGACTTCATCCGACATTTTTGAGACTTCACTTTCATCATCTAAAGTTTTGATCCTCTTCAAAACTATTGGTACTATTTGAGTCAATCTCTAGGGGGTTCCTTTCAACACAAACACATAAATCTATGCTTAATCACAACACAAACATTGGCTAGATGACCAGTTTTAAAGCATATACAACAACTAAATGGCAACCCCTGATAATCACTAGTCTTATTTCCACTTATATTCTTGAATCCTCAAATCAATATGAGCTAGGAGTTTTTTAAAGTATTAAAATAGACTAAAATGAGTAAAATTAGAATGTTTCTTTTATTTTGAAGAAGGGTCTATGGCAAAAATTCATCCAAAGTATTCCCTATGGATTTAAAAATAGAAATTAGTCTAAAACTAGAAAGAGAGATGAAGTAGCCTTACCCAGATTAGTCTGATATTAAAAGATTCAGTGATTGGATCAGATGATGGAAACCAAGGCTTATATTGAAGAATGCTTTGGCTCCAATTCCCAAATTTGGACATGATTATGTGATTATAAATTAGTATTATTAATCCAATAAAAATTGACTTATACATTATAATCGAAATCTATATTTTTGATTTAAATTTAAATATAAATCAGTTTTGTATAACATATTTAAAAAATTGAATATTTAAATATATGTAATTATTTAAATAGTTTAAGGTGTTCCAACATAACCACTGCGTTTGCTCCCTTTTTCTTTTAACAAGTTTCCCATATATATAGAGAAAGTTTTACCAAAATAGGGGATACTCAGACTTTAAATGTTCTTGTCACATCTAATGCAATTGTGCACCAACATTCTTTATTAATTTGAACGTTGAGAATTCCCTAATGAGAATACTTTTGAACTGATGATCATTTATTACTATTTGTGAGTATCAAAGTTTTGTTACAACTTAAATGGACACTATGGGTCCTTACAACTATGAATGTAAAGGAAGACTCCTCCATCGTTTTATTTTTTAAACGCCATCAATGTTGATTTGTAAAAGCCCCACAAGAGCGCCTTTAGTATCTCACCTTGTAATAAACATAAGAGTTAATAGAGGTTTGGAATTTAGAGTCACCCCGTTCCGCGACACCCCCTCCCCTAAAGGGGAACAAACTCATTATCTCAAAGATTTTAAAGATACTGTCGCTTTACCGTGTTCCCTTCACGGGTGTACGCGTTAGACTTTGTAAGCAAAAGACTAAACTATTAAATACTTAAATTATCCATTCAAATCCACTCCACTCTTTCAACACTGGTGGTTGGGTTAGAATCACTTGTTCATACGCCGTGCATAACAAGGCAAGAATTATGTTAAAAGTCCGCCCCCATCACAGATTGATCAATGAAGCTGGTTGGTCTATTAGCCATGAAATTCAAATGTACACTTGCTTAAACATACGTAACCAACCAAACAATGGACTCGCACTTATTCTTGACCACCAACAATTTCAAAGAAGGCCGTCGCCGCAGTCCTACTATTTATGTATCCAATTCATCTGTAAAATCTATCTCCAATGAGCAATGTTATATCCTGATCTTCAGCTTCCATTATATTGTAAGAGTCAAATCAGTAATAATAATGGATAATTTCATAGTGTAAAATTGTGAAGCAAAAGCGTATTTATCATATTGTTTATTGGAATAAAATAAGAATTGTGTTATATCGTGTTGTACCGTCTCATATCGTGTTATACCGTCTCGGTGGCGAAACAGCATGGGTGAAAAATCACAATTACTATCCACATGCAACATAACTCTACATTGCAAGAGTTGGCAATCTCATTTGTTTTTTCTTAAAATTCCATCATGTTAGTTAATGAATGTATTGGACTAGTGCATGACTTACAGGGTCAAAGATGGAGGTGGGACGTTACAGTCGAAGGAAGATGGGAGTGCAAACATAATCGTAAGGCCAATCCTTGCTACCCGATATTTTGAAGGTTACGGAAATCAGAAAGTGCGGATTAATTATACGCATGTGGCTATATATGAAAACGCTGAAGCGAGATTGAACAGATTGATATGTGCAAATGGCTCTAGCATTTTGAGGAGAGTAATGGAGGACAACAGAAGAATAACGAATGAGGAAAGTGCAGACGAGATGTGTTGTTTATTGATAACTTCTGTAATGCATGAATGAAGGCCTTGGAAACCTCTTTTGCGTGGTTTAAGAAACCCGTACATGCTGCCAAAAAGCATGCTCACTGTTCCCCTGAGTGTATTCGTACGAACCTTCCAAGCAAAAAGTATTATTGTCTAAGTGCATTCTGGGCTACACAAATTCTGAAAAAAATTATTGCATCTCAAGGTCATAAACAGATCAAATAATGATAAGTTAAAAAAAATTAAACATTTGTTTGAATTTATGCACGCCAAACCTGGTAAAAATTGCTGAAAGATTTGAGATGAGAGATTTAGGTTTGATGAAATATTTTCTTGGTATTAAAATATTTCAGACAAATGATGGACTTTTCATCTATCAAGTTAATTATGCTAGTGATGTTTTGAAGAGGTTTAAGACGTTGAAATACTAATCAATATCCACCCGTCTTGTATCAGGTTTGAAATTGAGCAAAGAAATAAGAGAAACGGTGTTGATCCAACATTATATAAAATACTACTTGCAAATTTGATGTATTTGACTGTAACAAATCTTGGCATATGCATGTAGTGAGTCTAATTTCAAGGTTTATGGAAACTCAAAAATAATTGAAATGGTAACCAGAAAAAGCAATTTTGAGATACATAAGTGTATTAAGAGAATATGGTATTTTATATACATAACAAAATAATTCAATTTAATTGGTTATATAAATAATGATTTTACTGGTAACATTGATGATAGAAAGAGCACTTTAGAATATGTTTTACATTGCAGTTCAGAACTAGTGTCACGGGCTTCCAAAAAAATTAACCTATTGTAATTCTTTCAACAACATAACGAAAATATGTAGCATCTATATCGATAACATGTCATGCAATATGAAGGATAATAATAATTTTAGACTTGAAGCAATAGCAAGGAGGAGCAACAATGATCTTTTATGATAATAACTCAGCAATAACACTATCAAAGATTTATGGTTTTTTCAACAAATTGGAAAAAACATGGATGGAAGATATCATTTTTAAGATAA
Organism: Torreya grandis; assembly: GCA_037957365.1. Lineage (NCBI taxonomy): Eukaryota > Viridiplantae > Streptophyta > Pinopsida > Cupressales > Taxaceae > Torreya > Torreya grandis. Next base: position 1,484,740 of record JARHVA010002907.1, read on the forward strand.
TTCATCAACAATGGAGAAATTTATTTATATTTTTTTCAAAACTGAAGATCAAATTGCAAATATATTCACAAGTCCGTTAGCTAAGGATAATTTTCAGCATCTGAGAGAAAGTTTACATGTCATTAATAAGTGGATTCAAACTTAGGGAAGTGTTGGAAATATAAGCTTGACATTATATGTATTTATTATGTGTATCTGTATTTTTTATTTTTTTATTTTAATAATTAATAATGTTAACTTATTTGATGTATTAAGATATTCCTCATATTTAATGTATTAACTATTATCCATCATTTTTAATGCATTATGGAACCTTCCAGTATAAATTCTAAATAATCTGTAAAGAAATATATTAGGATCATTTTGTAGAGATATTAATTAAAGAAAGGAAGCCAAGAATAGAAGAAATATTATATGAAACAACTCATATTTTAATAAAGTTCTTTATCTAGTTCATTTTTTTAAGTATGCATGTGTGTTATTGTATATGAGCATTTTTTTTTAAATATGTGTTATAATATAACTGGTCAAAAATTTGATGTAGGATGTTGCATATACTAGTATAGGCCACGTAGATTAGATTGAATTCAACCTATTCACAAGAATGGTAAGGTAGCACTTCACTTGTCTTTCATGTGGATATTATTTGTGCTCAATTAAAGAGTTCACAATACACAATAGTATTGTTGACTATGGCTTTCTTTCCTATTTGGAGAGTGGAAAATTTTGTGGATATTTTAACAACATTTATGTTTGTGCTGATTTCATGTTAACTTGTGACTACCCAAACCCCTGGTTTCATTTATTTCCATTCACCATTCCTTCACACACTTTGAAAATTGCTTCACCAAATATTTTAATCATATATTTACATGGCCAATAACATTAGATCCCTAAATGTTATAGGTTCATATCTAGGCTTTAGATATGAAGTGGTCTTAATATGCAAATGTGTTATGTAAGATCAATAATGTTGTAGACTTTTAGTTACTATTTGGTTTTTTAGTTTTTATAGATACATTATTGGTTCTAAAGGGGTGATTAAAGAGATCAATTTTATTTAACTTTCAATTAATCTATTTCATTTTCACTAATCAAAATTATTTATTTTCTATATACAAAATTATTTAGAAATTTTATATAATAAACTTATGAATTTGTTAAACAAAAAGTATGAAAAAACTATTTATTTATATTTAATTGGTTAAAATGATGGAAATGTTATCATAAGGTGGAAGAATGACATCATGAAAATAAATAGGTACACATTTGTAGTTATCAGGATATTTAATACAAAATGAATAATGTAAAATAAAATTATACATTCTATCTATAAGACATATACATTAGGTTACCTATTTTTTTAAAAAGATATGGTGAACTACAAACAAAATATATGAAACATTACATTTTCCCACATGCAATGCCAAATTTGACAATTATTGTGTATGAAACTCTATCATTTTTTTAGGACTCCATATGATTCCACTCTATCAGTGGGAGTTCACTCGTGTTTAAATTAAGAATTGAAGTCCTACATTACATTTAACATTGCATCTATTTACAAAGCACTTAAAGTAAGCGACACTTTCCCATCGGATAATAAATTTCAAAATTTTAACTCTTCAAGATTATGGCCATATGTTAAAAATTTGAGTTGACTCTATCCTCAAAACCAAATAAAAAATTAAATTAATTAATTTTAAATTGATTTATTTACATTTTAATCAATTTAATCTTAAAAGTAATCTAACTAAAATTTAAATAATTATTTTTTAATTAATCCAATTAATTATTTTCTTTCAACTTAAATTGATTTAGACTTAGTCAAGGAAAAGTCCACAACCACAATTACATTATTCTCACCAAACAATGGTTGTCCCTTCAAACTCAAATGTTCAATCACCAAAGCAACATTCCCATTTGTGATTGCATAGCATTTGATTTTATATTTACATAAATGTTTTCAAAACCATAATTGAATTTGAAAAGAATCAAATGAAAGTCATTTTGAAATTATTTCACAAGTAAAATGCTTAGTAACAAGACTTTATCCTTAGCATATCTAGGTAATGAATATATTCACAATAAACTAATGAATATTTTACTTGTTATGTTTCTATGTTTATTCAATTAGGAAAAGTATAGTGAATAAATGCTTCTGCATTTTCAGGTTGGCTCTCATTTTTTCCCACACAATCTCAAATTTATTCATTTGAAAATTAACTCAAGGTTATGACTGTGGATAGGATTGGACAATAGTTATGTGTCTATATAGTCTTGTGTTTTGCATACATCTAAAAATGATTCTAGATAAAACTATACAAGTTTTTATTCTTACATTTTGAACTATGAAATACTCACATCAATAATGTACTACTTTTACATGCTAAATTACATAATTTATAGTTAATACATTCTTGATTGTATTGGCCACATGTTCAATGCAAATTACATGTTCTACATCCAACTTAAACTAATGTATTTTTAGAGAGGACTACCTACTTAAACTTATTACATGAAATGGTTTAATTTCACACATTAAAATCACATGTACAAACTATTGTTAAAATAACATCATTATTATGTTTGTGATTTTTTACTCCTATCAAATTCAATTATTTATAGATTATGAGTCATCAATTTATATTTTGTCTTTTACCCTAGATTTATGTCAAATAGTGAAAATTTGTGTTTTTATTATAAAAATATATTTCAATTTGGTTAATAATTATATATTTATTTTGCACATCCATCTTACAATTTCTAAAAATACAATACTACTTCTCACTCCTCCCATAAGGACTTGATGCATGGAGTGCTTATTTGAGATATCATTACTTTGTAATATATTTTAATTAATAATATAATTTTTGAAATCATCAACATATCCAAATAATTATATTTAATTAAAAATATATAATAATTTCATAATTTTTAAACTAATTATCAATAAAACATCTATCTATCTATCTATCTATCTATCTATCTATCTATCTATCTATCTATCTATCTATCTATCTATCTATCTATCTATCTATCTGTCTGTCTGTCTGTCTGTGTGTGTGTCTGTCTGTCTATCTATCTCTCTATCTATCTATCTATCTATCTATCTATCTATCTATCTATCTATCTATCTATCTATCTATCTATCTATCTATCTATCTATCTATCTATCTATCTATCTATCTATCTATCTATCAATCTATCTATTTATCTATCTATCAATCAATCAATCAATCTCTCTATCTATCTATCTATCTATCTATCTATCTATCTATCTATCTATCTATCTATCTATCTATCTATCTATCTATCTATCTATCTATCTATCTATCAATCTATCTATCTCTCTATCTATTTGATCTATCTATCTTCATTATCTATCATTATATTTATAATCCTTCTAGCTATCTGTCTATCTATCTGTCTATCTATCTATCTATCTATCTATCTATCTATCTATCTATCTATCTATCTATCTATCTATCTATCTATCTATCTATCTATCTATCTGTCTGTCTGTCTGTCTGTGTGTGTGTCTGTCTGTCTATCTATCTCTCTATCTATCTATCTATCTATCTATCTATCTATCTATGTATCTATCTATCTATCTATCTATCTATCTATCTATCTATCTATCTATCTATCTATCTATCTATCTATCTATCTATCTATCTATCTATCTATCTATCTATCTATCTATCTATCTATCAATCTATCTATTTATCTATCTATCAATCAATCAATCAATCTCTCTATCTATCTATCTATCTATCTATCTATCTATCTATCTATCTATCTATCTATCTATCTATCTATCTATCTATCTATATATCTATCTATCTATCTATCTATCTATCTATCTATCTATCTATCTATCTATCTATCTATCTATCTATCTATCTATCTATCTATCTATCTCTCTATCTATCTATCTATCTATCTATCTATCTATCTATCTATCTATCTATCTATCTATCTATCTATCTATCTATTTATCTGTCTGTCTGTCTGTCTATCTATCTGTCTATCTACCAGATTATCAATTCTTGAGATAATTTAAAAACCCATATAAAATCCCACAAAGAAATTGTTAGATAAGATGAGAAATAATGGGGGTTCTTGTTTTATCATTTTTCTAAGATAGGAAATGATAAATCAATATGTCAACTTATTGTCCATTTAAAGTAATGAAATAAACTAATTCATTCTTGTTTTATTCTTTTTTTTAGATTTCATTATGCTTTAAAAGTCTAGAACTTGAATTATATATTTTAAGAGTCTAATTAGGAATAATAATAGATAATTTGATCGAGGGGAAAATTGAGTAGCAAAAATGTATGTATCGTATTGTTTATTAGAATAAAATAAGAGTTATGTTATATTATTTTATATCTTGAGGGTGGAAAAATAATAGTGGTGAAAAGTCACAATTATTACCCACATGCAAAATAACTTTCATCAACAAGAGTTGGTAATCTTATTTTCAAACTAACAATCAACTCTTGTTTTTGGTTATGATTCCATAATTTTATTTACTAAGAGCATTGAAATAGTTATACTTGACTTATAAGGTTGAAGATGGAGGTGGGAAGTTGTAGTGGATGGGACATTGAAGTGTAAATATAATAACATGAACAATCCCTACCTTCAAATGTTTTGAAGGATATGGAAATCCCAAAGAGTGGTTTACTTATAATCATGTGGCTATGTATAGAAAGGTTGAAGTGAGAATAAAAATGTTGATAAGCAAAAATGGATGTGGAATTACAATTAAAGTAATGGAAGAGAGGTGGAGAATAATAGGAAACTATAGATGTGATGTGTTGTTGATTGATAACTTTTGTAATGCATGAATGAAGGCTTCAAAAACCTCTTATATGTGTTTTAAGAAGACCATAAATGCTAACAAAAAGTAGAATCATTGCTCTTTTGAGCACATTCATAGAAGCCTTCGAAGAAACAACTTGGTCTTTAATAAACTCTTAATTTTACAAGGATTTGTTCAGTGTGTGTGGCATACTAGTGTCTTTACCCAGGGATCCATGTTAAAGGATAGATAAAAATAGATGGTCATGTGTCTTATAAGGCCTTTTTATATATTTGTAATGGAGGAAATATGTGGTTATCATTTTTTTTAGTGGCTAATTATGTTATTCAACTACTAGTGGGGAGGAGGTACTATTTATTATTCTTCACCCTATTAGGAGGAATCTCTTGTACTTATGGGATTATTGAGCCATTGTGCATATCTTCTT
>JARHVA010002907.1:1500000-1520000 GCA_037957365.1 Torreya grandis
ACATTGTATAGCTATGGAAAAGGCTGTAGCTTCAATCGGGCCACTTTCTACTATTTTTTGCATCATAAGATTTAACAGATGATTTCTAGCCCTTTCCTTAAAATCTTCCAAATCATATTAGACCAGAGAAGTGTCCCCAATTTTAGGCAGAGAACATATGAGACAAGGACCATGTTCATAATCAAGACAAGCGGATTTCATGGCTACAAGTTAGAGAATATAATGAAAAGAGAAAGTTTTGAATTTTTAAACAATACTGTAAACTCAAAAGATCCTTCTTTCCAACCAAGTAGAAGAAATAACTTATAGTAATAGTAAAACTCACCTTAAATTTATCTAAAATCACTACAAATTCAATCAATCAAATATCTTATATCACCTGTGTTGTTCTCCTTTGTATCACTGAGTATGCTTGTTTGCTGAATTTGAATTGTTTTCTCTCGATGCAAATATTAACTAGATCAAATGATTAAATTTGGATAATACATGATAAACATGCTTGATAAGATGCATATTCTGACATCTGCATTAATGGTAAGCATATTTTACATGTAATGAGTAATTATTACCTTTAATCTCATGAAAATTCAAAATTTTCTACTTTATAGTGAGTTTTGGATATATTTTCCTCTAAATCTCTTGCTAATTTTAACTTAGAGAAATCCTTAGGGAAAGATAAGAATATAGCCATTGAACCATTGGAAATTATGGTTCAAATTTGGGGTTCAATGATATGACATAAGCCACATAGACCGACCAATAGTCACATGATCTTTCCTAAAACCTTAGACTTTGATAGAACCATTGAAATTTTCAGATATTGAACCATTGAACTTTTGAACACTGAAAAAGGGTTCAAGGTTAATTGAAAGGTTCAAAGACATAAATAACATAAAAGGAATAATGCATTTTGAGAAACATTCAACCATTGAACTTTTCTACGTAGGTTCAAATTAAAGGTTCAAACAAAAGGTTCAAGCGATGGGTTCAAGTGATTTAATAGTTTAGACAAGGGAACTAAATGAACACAACTCTTTATAAAGCATTGGATATTGAACTCTTTGAACCATTGAAATATTGAATGTTTGAACAATTGAACTCTTAAAAGGGTTCAAGTTCAACCGAAAGGTTCAAAGATATACCTGTAAAACACAAAGGACAAATAGCTTGCTTTGAGAAACATTGAACCGTTAAACTCTTGAACCGTTGAACTCTTTAAAATTCTTGAACTCCAAGGAAGGTTCAAGTTTGAAGGTTTAATTCTTTTAAAGATTTCATGCAAAAGAAATGATAGTTGGGTGAACTTATTTTATGATACAATTCATGAAGAATTTATTAAACGTAACTCACAAATTTACATTGGATATGATTGGGGACTATATTTTATGGCAAAATGTAGAGAAATCATAAACTTTGGTTACGCAAACTAGGAAATAGAAATGAAAGGAAAGGAGAAAGACAAACCAAAATGGGAAAGGAAAACACAAAATGCAACAAGAAAAGAAAAGGTTATGTACAAAATAGGGGATACCTATTTCACAATCGGTACAACTTGAGATCCTATCCATTATAAGATAGGAGTAAAATAGCTCCATTTGGATATTCCAATTCAAAAGAATTAGTACCAAGTACTTGATGAATTTTGAAAGGCCCTTTCCAAAGTTAATCAAATTTAAGATGTGCTCCTTTAGGTTCTCTTCTTCTATCCCATAGTTACTTCATCTCCTTTCATAAACTTTTTGGGTCTAGTTTTCTGATCAAAAATATTTTTAACTTTGTTTTGATGAGCAGTAATATGATCAACTAGTTCATTCCTTTATTCTTCAATCTTATTTAAATACATAACTCTTTTCTCTAAAGAGTCTGGAAAGTACTGATCTTTAATAACATTTTGTAATCTGGCTGTAGATAATTCTAGAGGTAATGATAGATGTGCTCCTATTCTATACACTAGCTCAAATGGTGCCATTCCTATTGCTCTTTTTGGGGTTACCCTATCAGCCCAAAGTGCTTCATATAATTAAAATTTGCCAATATCTGGGGTTATCACTCAATAATTTCTTCATGATAGCTATCAAATTTTTATTATTGGACTCTGCTTGTCCATTCCCTTGAGGATAATAATCAAATGAGTGAGAAAGAGAAATATTATGTTGATAGCAGAATGAAGTAACTTCCATCAAAGAAAAATTAGTAGAGTTATCATCCATAATCTTCTGAGGAACACCAAAATGTACTAGTATATATTCTTTGATAAAATCACATACCATTTTTGAAGTAGTTCTCTTCACAGGGATCACTTCAACCCATTTTGTAAAATAATCCATTGATATTAAAATGTGTGTATGACCAGCACTTGATGAAGGTGAAAGAGGACCTATGAAGTCTAATCCCCACTGTTTGAAAGGTTCTTCAATAATGATAGGTCTTTGAGGTAATGTTGCAAGTTGTGGTGTTCATAAAAATAATTTGCATTTTTCATAGTTAGCTACCAATTTATATGCATCTTTGAACATACCTGGCCAATAATAACAAGCTATAAAGATCTTGAAAGTTGTGACTAATGAAGAGAAATTTCTACCATAGGCTCCATTATGAAAAACTTCCAATAGTTTGAATTGTTGTTATTTATCTACACACCTCAGAAAGGTTCTATCTAATCCCCTTTTGCATATGACATCACCCCAAATCACATATTTTGTTGATTTAAACTTTAGATTTGTTTTCACCTTTGGTGATAAATGATTGGGACATTCTCCATAAGTATGATAATGTGCCATGTTTAGGATCCAGAGATCTTGTAAGCTCACCAATAAGATAGTAGGGAGTTCTTCTTCATCTATACTTTTGGCTATCAATTTGCACAAACCTTAACCTCTAACTAATTCAGTTGGCTTAATCTCCAGATCATATTCTTTAATTTTAGCAACCCATGTTGCTCTATTGTTCATTCCAACCTCTTATTGAGTTAGAATGCTTTTCATAGCCAAATTGGGAACCAATACAACTGAATGAGAATGAAGTATATAGTATTTGAATTATTTAACAACCTTCACTATAGCAAAAGCTTTTTCTTAGCCAAAGAATATTTAAGTTCATGTTTCTTGAGAGGAACACTCATAAGGCTATTGGGGCTTCTACATTTACATCATTTCTCTGTAACAAGATACCAAACATGGTATGTTCCAAAGAATAATAGTAAATAAAAAAATCTTTTTGGAAATTGAGATTTACCAAAGTAGGTGTTTGTGTAATTTATTCCTTAATATATTCAAATGATTTTTTAGTAGCTCCATTCCATATGAATGCTTGCTTTTCACTCATCATTCCCACAATATGCTTTGTAATCTCAACAAAATCAGGAAAGAACCTTATGAGAAAATTAATCTGACCAATGAAAGACTTAACACCAGTCTTATTAGAAGGAAGACTTAACTATTGTATTACATTGACTCTTTTTGGGTCATTTTTGATTCCATATTTTGAGACTAGGCATCCCAATAATTTCCCTTCTGTAACATAGAAAATTGATTTCTTAGGATTAAGAGATATCCAATGACTGTGGCATCCTTGTAAAATATTCTCTAGATATTTCAGATGATCCTCTCTTTTTATAGATAAAGTAGTCAAATCATCAAGATAAATGACAATAATCCTATATTTCAAATCCAAAAAGGATGAATCCATTGCCCATTGAAAAGTTACACCAGCATTAATCAAACCGAAAGGCATACAATTATAAGTAAAAGATCCTCGAGGTGTAGTGAAAGCAATTTTATGTTGGTCAGCTACAGCTACACTTATTTGGTTATAACCTGAGAACCCATCTAACATGGACATCATTTTTTATCCAAAAATAGTTTTCAAGATGTGATCCATTATAGGTAAGGGATAATTATCTTTTAATCTAGCTTGGTTTAGGTTCTTGAAATTAACATTGATCCTTATTTCCCCATTCTTTTTGTGTACTTGAATAATATTTGTCACCCAAGTGGAGTGATGAATTGGATAAATAATCTTGGCTTTCAATATTTTATCAATCTCCTTAAAGATAGCCTCAACAACTTTTGGGTTGTAATTTCTCAGCTTTTATCTAAATGAAATTGCATTTTATTTCAAAGGAATATGGTGTTAAAACTTCCCACTTCTAAAATATTCAAGGTCATCATAATACCAAGAAAAGACATCTTTATAACTAATCAAGATATTAATTAATTTGTTTTTATCTTCTAGTGAAAAACACCTACCAATGGAGATCCATTTAGGGTCAGTTTCACTTCCAATATTGATTTTTTCATAATCCTCCATTTTGTCATGATTCTGGACATGTTTGCTTTTAGTGTATTCATCTTGTCTAGTGAGAAAATATTTTAGAGAGACCAATCCTTTAGGGATTTTGTTTACTTTTAATTGAATTACATCATCTTTTGGATTGATCCCTATATCAAAAGTGATTTTTTTACATTCTGTTTTAGAACCTTCAAAATAGGTTCCCAAGAACATATCAACATTCTCTAAAAATTTTTTGATCTATTTATTACCCTGAAAAACTTGCCAAGTTTTAGCATTATCTAGGACATTAGGATGATAAACTAATTCTATTATATAAGAATCCTTTTTGAAATCATGGTGTGGGAGAAGAAGAGAAGCTGACACTACTAGAGAATCTACTTGAGTGTTCTGGTCTCTGGGAATCGCTTAAATAGAAAAGGCATCACAACATTCTATCTCATCCCAAACTTGATTTATCTAATGTCTTAGTCTATCATTTTTGACTAAGAAAATACTTCTCACTTATTTGACAATTAATTCAACATCTCCTTTTGCCTTGAGTATTTTTATACCCTTTTCTTTATCTTCATATATCCCAAGTAATAAACATTCATATTCAGTGGTATTATTAGTATTTTTAAATTCAAGATTGAAAGAGTAAGGAAAAGTTTCACCTTTAAATGAGATCAATAAAACTCCTAGTCCTGAACTAGTGGTAACACAACTGCCATGAAATTCCATGGTCCATAGATCATCTGAAAGAAGAGACTTTGGGATAGATTCTTCCTTTGAATCTTTAGAGGAGAGAAAATAGTTGCCAAATTCACATTCTTCAAATAGAATTTGAGACTTAGGATGGTCAGAAGGATATACCGTGAACTTGTATTTAGGTTAGGGTTCAATCTTAACTTTCTATTTTCCCACCAGAATCGTAGCTTCTAACCAATCCAATTTAATCTGCCCTACCAAATATTTACAAGAATTTTCGCTCAACAACAACCCATAACTAGCAAGGATATCAACCACCAAAATAGTCAACTTTACTTTTTTATCAGGATAAGCTATAAGAGCAACTCATGCATCTTTAATTTGTCCAAGGAAAGAAATCTGTTTGCCATCCATGGAATAATATCTACCAAATGTTTTTATAAGGGATAAGCTTAAAGCTTTGGCTATAGAGGAAGGCATTATATTATCATAAGCACCTATGATACAATTACTGAGTTTATGACCATTTATGAATAATGAAATATAAAATGGATTGGGTTTCATATCAGTCATATAAGGATTATCATTAGATGAATTGAGGGTCATTCTAGAAGTATCAGTGCATGATTCAGATGGAGAATTAAATAATTGGGCATTGAGAGACTTAGTATTAACATTTATTTGACTTTCAAGTTTACCTTGTGAAGGACCATTTTTGACATATTTAATCAATTTATCAAGTTCTCTGGGTTTCAACCGTAGAGATTCAACAGGGGATATCTAAATTTTTGTAGACTTATAAAAATCTAAAATATCAATAGAAGTTTCACAATCATTTCTCTGTAACAATTTATTTTCTTGTGTCTTAGCATCAGAAGTTTTAGTAAAGGTTCCTTACCTTTAATTGTGACTTCTTGAGTATTAGAAAATCTCAGATTCTTTTGACTTCTAGTAAGTAAAACACATGAAGGATCTTCAAGGGTAACCAATATTTCACCTCCCCTTTCTGAATCAAAATCATATTCTAGGAAGTGTATTTCAAAGTCACTAGGTCTCTCAGAGTTCCTTTCTTTTTCAGTAATTTCCCCTAAGACATCTTGAGTAGTAGTCATTTGATTAAATCTAAACATCTATGGACAAGAATATCCATCATGATCAGTATTCAAATGGAAAATACACATGTTATTTCTTCTAGGAGGGGTGTCAATAGCCAATCTTGGTTTTGATAATGTAAGTGATAGTCTTACAAGTATTTGCTTGTTGATTTCTCCTACTAATATCTTGATATGGCAGTTGGAATGAAGTACTAGCCTTTGGTAACTATCTTTTAAGATCAATCATATCATTGACTAATCTTTGAACTATAGGATCTGTATAGGATGAAGGATTAGCATTGGGTACATGAACTTCTTTATTCCATTTTTTGGCCATAATAAGATCTTCCTCTAACTCAACTGCCAATGATTGTGCATCAGCTAAATTGATAATTATACGTCCTTTGAGATGAAAAATTATATCAAGAGCCATAGAATTAATAAAGAAACACTTATGATTCTTAGTGGTTGGTCTTTTAGAAGTAATAATCTTGTGCATAATTCTATTAAATTTGACTATAAATTCCCTCATGGGTTCATGTATCTCCTTTATAAGCTGAGTTAACTGAGCAAGAAGGGAATGTTCATCTTCTGCACTTTTGAACCTATTTTCAAATGCAATTTTCATATCATTCCAACTTGTGATTGAGGAATCTGTTAGATGATAAAACCATTGTGTTGCAACATCAGTTAAAGTTTGCAAAAAAATCCTAATGGCTACATCTTGATGTTGTACGGCTAACACACCACATGCCGCTGCAAAGGCATTCAAATGTTCCTTTAGTGATTGTTTTCCATCTCCATTAAATTTGGGAAAATTTTCCCTTACATTTTAAAGCAAAGGATTGAGGTTAGCCCCTAAATATAAATGTCCTATGGCTGCACCCCAAGTTTGGGCCATTAGAAGAAAACTTATAGCAGAAGGAAAGACAGTACTAGAAAGGGTTAATGCTTGATAGACAGAGGATGTAGATGATTTAGGAGGACTAGGACATCTACTTCTAGCTTTTCTAAAGTGAGTAGGAATATAAGGAAAATTTAAATTTTGTAATGCTTGAAAAGTAGAATCTTCAAGTCATTCTCTTCTAAAAGACCTTATGTACCTTCTAAAATCTAGCTTATGATATAATAATTATTAATTTCAATGTTGCTCTTAATATTTTCACACTTTAGGAGGTTTAATTACTTACTATGTCTTATACTTGTCTTCTTCTTTGCCTGAGTAAGAGAAATATTATATTATTAGCCAATTCTTCTTATTTTTCTAATATTCTACTTGCCAATCTATAATCATCAATATTCTGACAAGAATGCCAAGTAAGATTATTTAATTGGCTAATTATATCTTCTTGTTCATCTTGAAAACCAAGATTAGGTTGTAAAATAGGAATTATATTTTCATGAGGAAGCACCATTGCTGCCTCATATTAAGGTGACCAAATCAATTTTATTCCCTAGCGGAGTCACCAAAAAACTGCTGGCTAACAAATTTGTCCTTATATAAAGATATTTAATTTTTACTTTATATCCTTCTCTCAAGAACAAATAAGTTAACATCAAATGGGTGAACTATCAAGACTAGTTCCCCTCTGAATGAAGGTACAACTCCCTTTAAGATTTTCAATGAATTTAAATATTTAGATACACTTTTAACCAAAAAGTGTTTAAAGATAGACTAACATCCATACATCATTATGTTATGAATGTGAGATTTAATAATAGCAATAGGTAATAGAATACACATATTCTATTTTCTATAAATATTAAATAAATAAATGTATATATATTGTTGAGCCAGTAAAGAATGAAACACATATAATGAATTATCTAAATGGAAAAGTAATCACTATATGAAAGAATGTTTCGCATAAAAAACCAAATTTAAATACTCAAACACAAAGATCCAAGTATGCAATAATTAATTATCCTTTTCATTCACAGATGAAAATATTTTAGACAAACATCACATATATTACTAGCTAAAGTGGTTCAGTTTTCTAATTTTCTAATTTCTTTCTCCCCTTTTCTCCCTCTATCTCTTTTACAACCTAAAATATATATAGTTGCCATAACTAATCCACCTATTAAACTAAACTAAACTTAAAGTAACTCTAACCCAAATAGGAATTAATTTTTACAAATTCAATAAATACCAAGTTTCAAAAGTAACTAAATAATTGAATAAAGAAACTATGTAAGAAAAGTCATTGTTGAAGTGATAGGTTAGGATCTCTAGATTTACTCTGTTCAGTTGGGTAGACACATTGAGCTTTCCACTCCTAAAATACTATAATGAACTCCTAAATTTTTGAAAGATTGGGAATTCTAATTTTTTTTATCCTTACTTTCCAGATGTTTTCTTCTCATTGATTTTTTCCCATCCTTTTTGTGTGCTCCAGGAGTATATTGATATAGTGATAAAGAATTAAATTAATCTTTGAAATCTAAGACAATCTTTCAATTGATAAGTTGTCACTTTCTTTAATGATGTTAATTTTTTCCCTAAAGGATTGAATCACAGCATTGATGTCTTTCTCTAGTTTTCCATCATCATTTATGTAATTGATATCAATTCTCTATAGATCATGCTAAAATAGCTAAATAAATTTAGTTATTTATTTGATCATTTTTATGATTTGTAATCATCCTTGTCTAGATACTGAATTTCTCCATTCATCATTTTTCTTACTTGCATATAATATATATTCATCCAGTTCTGTCAAGTTCTTTTCTGACAAAAACTTTATTGTCCCATATTTCTACACTTCTTCAATCTGATTCATCATGCTCATCCACTTTCCTTCTTATTTTATCCACAAATCATTCTAAGTATTCAAATCTTCATTAGTGATTGTGTTTAGATTATATACATTTTTCAAATTATGAAAATATTTTGTACCTTTTAGAATGATACCATCTAACTAGCTATCAAATACTCTAGTAATCACTTTGCCCATGTATATCTGATCCAGCATCCTTTGATTGATAAGAGATTTTAGATCAAAAGACATGGGCATTTGAGAAATTGGTTGATGATCTATATTATGAATGGCATCAATATAATCTGCCATTGAACATAGTCTGTTTTAACTCTCTTTTATCCTTTTCATCCTTCCAAGTTTTGCTAACTATCTTTGTAGTAGATGCTTCTAGATGATGCACATCAGTAACACGTGATGTAATTCCAAGGTCTACCTTTTGAACTGTAAAAGCTTGAACAGTAGGATCTTGAACTTCTTCATTGGTTTTTTGTGAGGCAATTTCTACATTCCAATTCCCTATATCTGGGTCAACATCTCCCTAGATGTTGTTTTTACTTTTTGGATTTAGGGGCTTTCCCTAAACATTTACTCACCATATCTTCCAAGGGTATAGAAAATGTAAATACTTTCCTTTTATGATTGATTGAGCTTTCTATCCATTTAGGTGCAGAAGCTGAGGCTTCTCTATTAGGATTTAGTTGTTCAAAAGGTATAGTTGAAATAATCATCAATTTGACAAAATCAGAAGGAATCACTATATGTTGGTCTATACTAACCTCTTCCACGATTGGTGAATTAGACTCTTTATCACCTTCAAATTCTCGTAAATCCTCTTCAAAATTTAAATCCATAATAAAATTTTTAGAGACTTGATTTTTCTTCTTGCTCTGAGTCCTTAGCCTAGTGACACGAGGAGGAAGTGTAGTTACAAGGGCCTTCTTAGATTCTTTGATGATAGAGTCCCTTCCAGATTTTGAATTGGAAGTACTTGTATCATAGATAACAATAGGCTAGTTAGATGATCTTATTGGGAATGTAAATTCAATTATTGTTGTACATTACTGGGAGACTATATTTTGAGCTCCTCCCATTTTTTTCTCTTTTAGCCACTTTTTAGTTCTCCTTGTTACTAGAAGATTCTTGAATTCAATCATATCTTCTTCACTTTTTTCCTAGTCAATTTCTAGAATAGGTGATTGTTTTATTTGCTCAAACTATGGATCAATCACCTGTTCATCATTGTCAACAATTCCAAAAATGTCCATATTTAATTTAAGGGTAATTATCTATCCTAAGGAAAACCTGGACCATAGTCTTCTTCTGAATTCAAATTCATCTAAACAATCCTCCCAATAATCTTCTAATTGGGGAATATGTGAAAACCCTGTTCCAAAATCCAAATTATCCCTGATGAAACCTTTGCTATTAAAATTTAGATCTAGTTATGGACTAAAAATTGAATTTTATAAAGTCCATCTCTAAATTAAAAGCATCAGATGTTTTTTTACATTAATAACATCCAAGTTCAATAGAAAAAGATAAGCCTAATTTATTCTTCATTGGGAATTTTTTATTTACATGTGCTAATTTCTTGTAGACTTATAGTAGCATAAATCGGTCAATAACATACCTTGATAACCTCAAGGGTTCACCATTAAAACCCCCAACTCTAATATAAGTAAACCTAGAAAATTGAATGAAAAAACTACCATAAATGTTAATCAGCTACATAGCTTCTTTAGATAACCTTTTATTGATATTGTCTAATAGTTCAAAAGTCATTTTCCCAATAAAGACATCATTGATTCTCCTGTAACCCTCATAACAATTACACATTTGCAACAGTGGGTAATAGTCATAAATTTTACTGTCTTCAGCGAAAGGTGCATGTGGTAACCGTACCCATTTTCTCATAGATGCCATGCAATACAGGAGGTATGAAGACATAAAATTCTCTATTTCCCAAACAATTACTTAAACCCTGATGTAAACATTCAGCTACCATTTCTACCAAATCCAAATACTGTTCTCCTTGAAGGATCACCTGTATGAAGAAGTACATCTAGTCTTCCCAATAATAAGCATGGGCATTAGCTTTCAATCTATATAATAATACTATGATATCTTGTACTTCTATAATCATATGGTTTCTTGTTAATGGCCTAGGCAATCTTGAACCTCCTTTTTGGAATTTTAAGAGCCAATTCCTAGCGATCACGCTTTTATAAATTGCTTTCTTCATTGAAAAAAAACCATATGAATAATTAATACTAAGGTTAGATTATGGTTCCTTAAGAGGGATTCTCATCACAGACAATAGGGTATGTCTGTTGATATATAGTAAAACATTACCATCTATGGCCCTGATAGACCTGTTCTAACATTCGTATATGTTCATGCATTCAAGGACTAATTTAGGACATTATATAGCCATGGAAAAGGTTGTAGCTTCAACCAAGCCACTTTTTACTATTTTTTGCATCATATGATTTGATAAATGATTTTCAGCCCTTTCCTTAAAATCTTGCAAATCATATTAGAACAAAGAAGTGTCCCCAATTTCAAGTGGAGAACATATGAGACTAGGACCATGTTCCTAATCAAGACAAGTAAATTTCATGGCTATAGGTTTGATAATATAATGAAAATAGAAAATTTTGAATTTTTAAACAATATTGTAAACTCAAAAGATCCTTCTTTCCAACCAAGTAGAAGAAACAACTTAAATTAAGAGTGAAACTCACCTTAAATTTATCTGAAATCACTACAGATTCAAGCAATCAAATATATTATATCACCTATGTTGTTCTCCTTTGTATCACCTAGTATGCTTGTTTGTTGAATTTTAATTATTTTCTCTTGATACAGATATTAACTAGATCAAATGATTAAATTGCAACAATACGTGCTAAACATGCTTGATAAGACATGTATTCTTAGATATGCATTAATGGCAAGTGTATTTTATGCATGATTTTGATGAGTAATGATTATCTGTAACCTCATGAAAATTCAATTTTTTTGATTTATAGTGAGTTTTGAATATATTTTCCTCTAAATCTCCTGTTAATTTTAACTTAGAGAAATCCTCAGGGTGAGATAAGAATATAGCCATTGAACCATTAAACCATTGAAAATTATGGTTCAACATCAGGGTTCAATTATATGACATAAGCCACATAGACCGACCAATAGTCACATGATCTTTTCGAAAACTTTAGACTTTGATAGAACTGTTGAACTTTTTGGATATTGAAGCATTGAACTTTTGAACTCTAAAAAAGGGTTCAAGTTCAACTGAAAGGTTCAAAGACATAAATAACATACAAAGGAACAATGCATTTTGAGAAACATTGAACCATTAAACTTTGCTATGTAGGTTCAACCAAAAGGTTCAAGCAATGGGTTCAAGCGATTTATTATTTTAGACAAGGGAATTGAGTGAACATGACTCTTTACAAAGCATCAGATATTGAACTCTTTAAACCATTGAACTCTTGAACCTTTAAACCATTGACCTCTAAAGAAGGTTCAATTTCAAATGAAAGGTTGAAAGATATACCTGAAAAACACAAAGGACAAATAGTTCACTTTAAGAAACTTTGAACCATTGAACTCTTGAACCGTTTAGCTCTTTGAACTTCTTGAACACCGAGGAAGGTTCAAGTTTGTAGGTTCAATTTTTTTAAATATTTCACACAGAGGAAATGATAGGTGGGTGAACTTATTTTATGATAGAATTCACAAAAAATTGATTAAAGGTGACTCAAAAACAAACATATACAAATTTTTTTTATGGGGTATTTAACAAGGTTTTATATTAAAGTGGTCTATATTTGGTGTCCAAGATACTACAATTTGAAAACTTATAATCACTTTATTATTCCTAACAATACTTTGAGTCCTAAAAATAGTTACTTCTACGACAATAAAAGTAGTGAGAATGGTACAAGTAATAAAATATCACTGTATAATATTTGCATCATTTTTTCATGGTTTTTTAGGAATCAACGCAATGTTTCAACTATTAATATATGGTAAATGAAATCACCTCCAATTAAGCTAAAAAATAATATAAATTCTGTGGATCAAATTTGAAGTACAAATATTAAATTAGCTTAATGTAATCTAATGATGTCATAACTGCTTTGTTGTAGCAAAGTATCGACCATGTGAGTTGTAATGTAATTGGGTATGGTCCTCCACCTCCTATACGCTCCTTCTATACTTTCCCAAGAAATAGTTGAGCCAAGATAGTAAATGAGGTAGAAATTAATACACCAGAATGTGATGATAGCATGGGGACAACTACATGCCAAATATTCTAGATTATTTTATAAAAACCTAGGAATTTCCCTCTATGAAATCTCATACACCACGTGTGAGAATATAAAATGTTTGAAAGGCATATTCTATTTCTTTCCTTCTTATGATATGAATCTTAGGGCTTCTTCCCTCCATAATAAGCCTCAAAATGAAATATAATACTTTTAGTTTCACTTTCCTTTAGTGGTTTGGAATTTAGAATTTACCTCATTAGATGTGTATCATATTCAATTTAGCCCCCCATAAAGTGGACAAAACTTATTATCACAAAGATTTAGTTTAGACTTTATCATAAAATGACAAAAACATAATAGACTTTATTTATCCATTCAAATCCTCTACTCTTTTTAAAAACTATTTGTTACGTTATATTCACTTGTTCATACGTTGTACATAATAAGGTAATATTCATGTTATAAGTCCACCACAGATCAAGAACATATATATTAACGAAAATAGTAGGTACATTAGCCATGAAATTCAATTCTACTACTACTTATGTAACTAACCAATAATGGACTCACTCTTATTCTTGACTACCAACAGTTTCAAAAACGCTGTCTCGATAGTGGTATTAATAAGAAATCCAATTTTTATATAAAATGAATCTCCAATGAGCAATGCCACATTTTCATTTTGAAATTCCATTGTATTATAAAAGTATAATCAAGAAAAATAATGGATAATTTTAGACGGGATAAAATTGAGGATCAAAATCTCTAAGATTGTCATTTATTTCTTAATGTTCTCATTCTTTTCAATAATTCTTAGAGGGAAGGGATCACAAAAAGAGTTCATAATGTCAAGGAAGAAAAAAACATACATTGAATAATTACTACATGATTTTGGATCCATTTTATTTAGAGGATTTTGTATAAAGTTAAAATATGACTTCAATGTTCTTATGGAAGCCTTTGGATGGGAAGAGTAACTAAACAAAGGCCCCATATCCTAAAATAACATGCCTCATAAAATAATATTGTTAGTAGAGTGTGGTCTACTAACAAAGTGTCTCTCCATGAACATATCTTCTTCCACCATGAAATAGCACTAGTAAATAATTACATAATATTTTTATGTCAAGATTTTTCTAAGGTCATACATGTAGGTGGTTGTAGGATGGAAATGGAGGTGAGAAGTTATAGTGGATGGAAAATGGGAGTGAAAACATAATTGCAGGGCTAATTTCTACCACTATATTCATATGACTACATATGGAAACGCTGAGTTGAGACTCAACTAGATAATATGGAGATGGATCTAGCATTTTGAGTGGAGTAATGGTGGAGAGTGGGAGAATAATGAATGAGGAAAGTGTAGATGTGAAATGGAGAGTAGGAGATGTGTTGCTCATTGACAAATTTTATATAATACATGCATGAAGGCCTTCCAAACCTCATCTACAAATGAAAGTGAAATAATAACAACTCATACAAGTCATTATTATAAGGGAGAGACACAAAACAAGTTAATCGAATCTACTTGAGAGGATTTTTTGGAATATGGGGATTAAATATTATATTTTTTTAATGAAAAGAAGATGAATTTTTTTTTATTATAAATATATGTATACACATAATTCTAATTTAGTAATATTTATTTTAATTAATTGATATGCAATCTTAAATTTGTACCAAAAATTTTGTAATGTTATTACTACAATACATCATATATATATATATATATATATATATATAATTTGTAAAAAATAATGTTAATATTTAGTTCTTTCATATGGATTTTCATATTACTTGTCAAATAAATTATATCCTATATTCACAATAAAAAGTCAATATCCTGTTAAATTTATGCCCTTGACATGTAAAAAATCTAAAAACAACATTGAAATATAAAAATTATAAATGTCATGTTTAAAATATATAATGTGAAGGTATACATTTACTTTATCATAATTTTCAATTTTTAAAGTAACAAAAATATATGCTATTACATAACGTTAACTTTGAATATTTTTATTTGTTTTTCATTAGAGCTTGATTAATACTTCAGTGCAAGTCCCTACATGATAGAATATAAAAAGTAAGGCTCACTCAAATATTAAATGCATTTAAAAAAAAATCAACAAAAAATTATAATATAAAATTATTTATTCTTCTTAATCCAATTATATACAGATAAAACCAATTTAAATAAGATTACATGAACTAATAGGATGTAAGTCTAGAAATCAAGAGTTTTTGATATTTTAACTATCACATGATGGTTTTCATTTTAAGAAGGTTATATAATGACACATTTCATGGTAATTTATTTGTTGGAACTATACTAACGCCTCATCGCCTATGAAAATTATAATTAAATAATATGCACTATGAGTAATGTAACCAAAAAACTGTCAAGACAATAAAAATTACCAAAAGGCCAATAACCTGAAATAATACTCAGAATTGATTTATATTGAATGAATTTAAATAATTACCAACCCAATCCATCCTTAAATAAGCCTCAAATTTTAAATTAGAATTGACATGCAAAATTCAAAAAAAAATGTAAAAAAATGTTTGTTTTTGATAGCTACCATTTATAGTAAGTTTCACATATGAGCATATGTGGCTCTAAAAATATTATTAAATACTCTAAAAAATATAATTATCATATGGGATGGAATCTAACTGAAGTTGACATCCAGTTCTACAAATATACAATTTTTAAAAATAGAAAATTCTTGAAGAAATCATTAAACATTAATTTTGGACCCTCAGATGATCATGTATGGCTTTTAAAAAATATCAAAATCAACTCTAAGTAGATAGAGTGGATTATAAAAGTACCAAAAAATTTTAGATGGTCATTTGGCACATGTAACAACTCAAATGGAGCTATGTATCAAAAGTTATGACCTCTGTAAGATCATCGCATTTTTTCTCCATCATTTTCCTTTGTTTGAAAACAACTTAGCTCCTGTGAGTTGGCTGTATTATACTACTACCATTTATATTTATCAATCTTCTTCATATCATATTAGGTAATCTAAATGTTGTCTTTTTACTTTAATCCTTCCCACTGCACTAAAGACATGTTATAATTCCCTTATCTTGTGCTCAATGTCTTTATATCCAAAACCTACACTACTTTTTATTTCTTCTCTTTGGAACCTACTACTCCCAATTTACTTCTTCATCTTCATCATCTTGACAATATTTTCCACAGAATTCATATAAATATGAAACATTGAATACTAGATATATATCAACATTCTATCATAAACTCACCTTATAAGCATTGTCATTGATTTTATTCACAATTCTACATCGTCTAATTTTCTTTTACTTCAACTTATTGTACATGCCTTTTGGAAATATTTCATTCCTCAAGTAAACCATTACCAAGTTTTCTTCTTCAAATAACTTAGATATTCTTCTGACATTTGCTAATGCTTTATATTTCTCATTACATTTCCTTAACTTTTTTATTACTCCTTCAAACTATGTCATATGCTCTATAAATGCTTTTGCATCATCACTAATTTGATCTGCAACTGGAAATTGTACCAAATATAAAATTCCATATGCTTTTTCCATTAAAATTTTTGAAATAGTGACTTTCCTATTGATCTATTCACTAAACTTTTACATACAAACTCATCTTGTGGTAAATCCAAGTCACAGTACTTGGGCTTCTCTCCCACTATGCATCTCAAAAAATTTCCCAAGCTCCTATTCAAAACTTCTATCTATCCATCTATTTGTCGGTGATATGCACTACTAAATTGTAGATTAGTTCCCATCTTTTTCAAAAAATTCCTTCAAAAATGACTTAAATTTTTTGTGTCCTTATCTCAAGTAATAGTTTTTGAAATAACATGTAATCTCACAATATCACTAAAAAATAATTCTACAACTCTAGTGGTATCATTGGTTTTCTTACATGCAATGAAATGAACCATTTTAAAAAATTGGTTTACAACAAAAAAAATTAAATCATTACCTCTTTGTGTGTTCAACAATCCCAACATAAAATTCATACTTAATTATGTCCATGGCCCTTTTGTAATGAGTAAAGGCATATATAGTCTAGTATTTTGTGCATATCTTTTAGCCACTTGACATATTCTACACCTTGAAGCATACCATGTCACATATCTCTTCATCTTTGGTTGAAAATACTTTTCTCCATTAAAATTGTTATCTTCATCTTACAAAAATGTCTATCCAAACCACCATTATTTAATTCTCTTATTTTATTGTCTCGTAGAGACCCAATTAGAATGTATAATTATTTCCCTTTGAAGAGATAACCTTCGTATATAGCATACTCATCATGAATAGTAACTATCTCACCTATTAATGTATTCTTAAACTTCTTAATTACCTTGGTAATATATGGATCAGTATCATATAATTCTTTGATAGCTTCAAATCCAACTACTTCACTCACCATTGTAGTTAATAACACTACTCTCCTAATCAATGCATCCGTTACCTGATTCTTTTTCCTAATTTATGTTTCAACACAAAAGTGTATCCCTCTAAGAAATAAACCCTCTTTGCATGCCTACTATTCAACTTATTTTATGTATTCACATACTTCAAAGCCTTATGATATGTAAATAGAATAAACTCCTTAGGCACGAGGTAATGCCTCTAATGTTTTAATGTTTGTAAAATTATATAAAGTTTAACATCATAGGTAGAATACTTTGTTCTTACCTCATTCAATTTCTTATTGATATGTTTTATTGGCTTTCCTTCTTTACTCAAGACAAAATTGATTCTCATAAATGAAGCATCGCAATCACCTTAAACGCATTGGTAAAATTCATTAATGCTAAAACTAGTCTTTCTGTAATCTTATTCAAAATTTTAAAATTTTATATGGCTTCTCTAGTCCATGAAAATTCCTTCCCTCTCATAAAATTTGTTAGTGGTTCCACAATAGTACAATTTTTTTTTATAAATTTTCTATAAAAATTTGCTAAACCATGGAAACATCTTACCATTGCAATGATTTTTAGATTAGGCCACTCTAAAATTACCTTTATATTTTCTTCATCTATTTTCACATCATCTACTAAAGCTACAAATGCCAAAAATACCAAACTATTCTGCATAAACTAACACTTCTTCACATTTGCATACAACTTCTTCTTTCTTAACAAATCCACTACCATTCTCAAATTTTGTAAGTGTTCTTCATTAGTCTTAATGAATATAAAAATATCATAAAAATAAATAGCCAAAAAATTACCAATATATTTTCATATCACTATATTCATCACCCTCATAAATGTGCTAGGTGCATTAGATAGTATGAATCGTATCACTATCTACTCATATAAACCATCCCTTGTCTTGAATGCAATTTTCCACTCATCTCCTTCACAAATTCAAATATGATAATAACCACTCCTTAGATGAATATTGGTAAAATATTTTTCTCCTACAATCACATGAATTATATCATCTAAATGAGGTATAAAAAACCTATACCTTATTATAATTTTGTTAATTGCTCTACTATCCACACACATTTTCCATCCACCATCTTTCTTTGGAGTTATCAATGTTGGCATTGCATATGGACTCATACTCTTACTTATCACCTTATTTAATACCAATTTCATAAACTATTTATTTAATTTTACATGTTCTATTAGACTCAATCTATAAACTAATTGATTGGGTAGAGCTGATCCTAGAATCAAATCAATGTGATGCTAAATATCTCTCTTTAGTGGTAAACCATCTATTAACTCATCAGGAATAATATCTACATATTCCTTCAACACTTTTATTAATTTTGTTAATATTATCAGCATTGTGATTTCCTGATTCTCTACTACTAATACATAACAAGAAAGTATCATCTTCATATTTTGGATAAATTCTTTAGTAGAGAGAATGGTTTTGATATTCTCTTCTTTTTTAAGAGGTAACAAAAATACCTTCATAACACCTTTGCAAAAGTGTAATTTTTCTTCTCTCCATCATGAATTACTTTCCTATCAAATTTCCATAGTCTCCACAATAACACATGGCATGCATCCATCAGGATAACATCACACCATATTTCATCATTATAAGTTTTTATTATAGGAAACTTGATTAAACACATTTTATCTATTGTAAATTCATTCATTTTCTTAAACCATAAAATTTGATAAGGATTAGGATGATTTTTACATTAAGGATTTATTTTCTCTATCATTTCTTTATAAACCATATTTTCACAACTACCATCATCTATAATTACTTTGCACATCTATCCACCTGAAGTACATCTTGTTAAAAAAATATTTGATCATAGTCATGCATCACCACCTTATTTATTCTGTGCATGTTCTTTCTTTGAAGAGATCATGGTTCTTATCATCATGAGAATCTCTCCAACATTTCTTGGTATAACTTCAGTATTTTGCTCTTCTATCTTAGCCTCAACTTCAATCACTCTTGTGAGATGTTCTTTCCTCCTTTCTCGATATTGATAGTGTGGACACTCAAATAATTTGTGCCCTTATCCACATCTATAATAGACATAATATCTATGCTAATTATAAAACCATATTTTAACACCATCATAACCTCATCCTCTCTAAAATCCTCTTCCTCTTTATTCGTATAAAAACACTTACCTATTATCATCTTGCCTTTTTGCACCACATGATGATTCACCTCTATTGGTATGAGACCCACCCTTAGTGGTATTAAATCCACCTCATCCCCTATTTGTAGTGGATCCACCTCTTCTTGAATCAAAAGATGTTCTTATAAAATTCTTTCTATTTTGTTTTTCTTCTACCGAGTAGATGCAGGATAATGGGGGATAAAATGGGGGTATAAAGTGACACCCTTTTGTAAAAATAATAATAGTTGAACTT
>JARHVA010002907.1:1525000-1542500 GCA_037957365.1 Torreya grandis
TTTAGGGTTAAGGTCTTAAGATTAATTATTAGGGCTTACAGTCTAGGATATAATATCTAGGGTATAAGGTTTTAAGGTTCTATGTTTATGGTCTAGGTTTTGGTGTTTAGGTATTATTATTTTGGGTTTAGGGATAATGTATTAGGGTTAAGTATTCAAAGTATATCATGTTTAGGGTTTAGTTTTAGGGTTCCATATTCAGGGTTTATGGTATTTAGGGTTTAGGATTTGGGTTTAAGGGTTAATGGTTAATGGTTTAGGTGTAGATGGAGTTTACTAGGACGATTAACTACATTTATGTTTGGTATAAGTGATTGTATGTGAATATAGGAATATGTCATGTATGAGTGAAAATATACCTACATCTAGTACTAGGTATGGCATAGATGTAATGTTTTAATGATTGTATCATATTATATATATGATATAGTTTGAATGATATAGGGTATCCATTTATGCATATTGATAGACCCATTGATTAAAAACCCATAGAATATTAGGAATTTATCTTGAATCCAACTTTAAGCCTTTTACACAAATGTCCCTAGTCATTCCTTTCTCTATATAGGTTAACATGATCCATATCCTTTAAATATATGTATTAGGGTCTAAGGTTTAGGTATATTATTTAATGTTAATGGTTGAAGGTTTATGTCTTAGGGTTTGGGGTTTAGGGTTTAGGTTTCAATGTTTAGTGTTTAAGGTTTATTATTTAGGGTTAGGGTTTTGGGGTTAATGGTTTAGGTGTAAATGGAGTATACTAGGGTTATTATCTATATAATATGTGTAACATGGTACATTAGGGTCTATGATAGAATGTCCATGTACAAGCATATATTTTTTGAGTAGGCACATAGTCACAATTGACTACAGTTTAAGCCTAGGTCATTAAAGAGGACACATTGAGGAGTTTAAAATAAACAATGGGTAAAATACTTGATTATAAAACCTTAACCATGGTTATACCAGCCTAATAAGATAATTATTTCAATAAAATAGGAGTGGAAACTAAGATCAATCCTTGACCTATAGCTGATACATATACCCTACACACAATGAGAGCTCAAGAAGTATGTCCCTGATTTTATGAGGATTAGAGGTGCTACGAGCATGAGCCAACCCTAAATTTTTTTATAAAGGGCCCTCATATATCTATAAATCCCTGAATATCATAATTTTATCTAGGAAAATATGGGAAGTGGCCTCTATTTTGTCTCAGTCAGAGGGCACTCTCAAGAGGAAAAAGCCTATAGGCTCAGTATGAAAAGGGTATAAAAATGAGTTAGGGACCATAAAAACCTTAAAAAGAGAAGTAGGAGGATGTGTTGAACATGAGAAAACAAATGGGATTCATCAAAATCATAAAATAAAACTCATAGGTGTTAATGATTTGTTATGTGCAGACTAGGCCTACTAAGCCTTAACTAGGCCTAAAAGCCCTAAGTAGATGTAGCCTCACTTATAACACCAAGTGAAGCTTGAAGAGAATTGGAAGACATCCATGGGGATATAAAGGTGTGAGAGAACCTTTATTTTGTAGGTAAGGCCATAGAGAGATCATTTTGTTCCTCAAGATCATCATAGGATGCATAAAATGCATTGAAGAGCTCGAGAGGCCAAATTTGGAAGCTCACAGCAGTACGAATACCTAACATGGGAGTCTAAGGAGATAGGATAGGTTGGAGGGGGTCATAAACAAGGATCTAGTGGAATTTATTTAATGTTTGGATGTCATAATTGTATAAACTATCTTTAAGGGGTAAAACTATGTAAAACCCTCTAAAATGCTTATTAATCACCTAATTGGGAATAAGTGGAATACAAAGCATCTTGAACGGCTAGTTTTATTGGGAATTGATCTTGGACTTGTAAAGGACTCCCTAAGTATCCTTCCTATCAATTTTAATTGTAACTGATTTGTATGGACATGGTACATAATGGATTTTGTTGATAATTTTAGATGTCTTCTATGTACAAGTGTCATACCCTTTTCTGTATGGATTGGATTGAGAAATTGATGATCATCTTACTACTAAATGTGAAAATAAGTCTAAAAAATGTTGATTATGATTACAGATAATGAGAACACTTATCTAGAGGAAGATTGATGATTATGGACACATCTAATTCATGTTGGAGCCTATTTCAAACCCACCTTTATAGTGAAATGATCTCATCTTTGATTTAGTTGGTGTGTGTGTGTGTGTGTGTGTGTGTGTGTGTGTGTGTGTGTGTGTGTGTGTGTGTGTGTGTGTGTGTGTGTGTGTGTGTGTGTGTGTGTGTGTGTGTGTGTGTGTGTGTGTGTGTGTGTGTGTGTGTGTGTTTGTGTGTGTGTGTTTCATAAGTGCCCATGAAACACAAGTGTCTGATGTGTTGTTTTGTGTCTTATAAGGTTTTAATATAAGTGTTAGAACTAGTTTGAGAGCTTCATCACGTTTAGAGACATGGAAGAGATTCATAACATCAATGGTAGAGGTATAATATTGGTTATGGAGCCAGATTATCATATAAATAATCAAATATCATAAATTCACATACAGACCTCCTGAATAGACACCTATAAGTGTTCCCAATAGGTGAGTGGGAAATTAAATATTATGTTGAAGTGTTGAAGTGTTTAATATTTAGGTTTTTAAGCTTATGGTTTAGGATTTAGGGTAAAGGGATTAAATTTTAGGTTTTAGGGCTTAGGATCTAGGGTATAAAGTCCAAGGTTTAAAGTTTCAAGGTTTGATATTTAGGGTCTAGGTTTTGGGGTTTAGGTATTATTATTTTTGGTTTAGGGATAATTTATTAGGTTTAAGTGTTCAAGGTTTATGTTGTTGGGCTAGGTTTATGATATAACATTCAATATTTAATGTGTTTTGGTTTGAGGTTCAGGTTTTGGGGTTAATGGTTTAGGTGTAAATGGATTGTACTAGGGTGATTAGATAAATTTATGTCTAGTATTAGTGATTTGAATGAAAATACAAGAATATATCATATATGAGTAAAAACATACCTACATGTGGTACTAGGTATGCTGTAGATGTAATGAATAAATGACTATATTATTAATATATGTATGATATAGGTTAAAATCTATTAACTAGATATTTATGCGTATTGATAGACCCATTAATTAAAAACCCAAAAATTATTAAGGAATTCATCTTGAAACCATATTCAATCCTTTTACACAAATGCCCCTAGTCACTCCTTTCTCTAGATATAGGTTAAAATGAACGATATCCTTTCAATATATGGCTTAGCCAAAGCCCCCTCTCCTTCATCTATAAAGGTGATAAATTAAGATTATTGTTTATGGCTAAATGTCTAGGATTTATAAATTTAGGGTTTAAGGTTTATGGTTGATGGTTCAATATTTTATAGCTTATGGTCTAGTGTGTACAAAGTAGCATTCAGTGTTCAAGTTTCAGTGTTATGGCTTAGGGATTATGTTATAGGCTGTATTATTTATATTTTATTCTTAAAGGTTTAGGATTTATGTTTTATGTCTTAAGGGATCATGATTTTAACTTTTAGGGAATGGGGATTCATGTTTGGGGTTAGGGTTTTAAGTTTATAGTTTCGCACTCAGGGTTTAGGGTTTAGGGTGTAAGTTTTATGGTTTTGGTCTTAGGGGTTTGGTTGAGGTTTTGGGGTTTAAAGCATAGTGTTTAGTATTTAGGGTTTGGGATTATGGCTTAGTGTTTAGGACTTGGGGTTTCATGTATATAGTTTATAGTTTATAGTTTATAGTTTGGGGTTTGGGGTTTTAGGTTTAGGGGGTTTAGGGTTTAGGGATTGAGGTTTAGTGTTTAATGTTTTGGGTTTTTGATTTGGGTCTAGAATTTCTTGTTTAGGAGTTACTGATTAAGGTTTATGACTTATGGTTTATGTTTATAGGATTGAGGTTTAGGGTTAAAGGATTACATTTGGTTTTTAGGATTTAGGATTTACGATTCTAGGTTTATGGTTTGGGGTTAAGGGATAACAATTAGGTTTTACGGTTTAGGGTCTAGGGTATAAATTATATGGTTTAATGTTTTAAGTTTATATGTTTAAGGTAAATAATTTAGGGATTATGGATTATTGTTTTTGGTTTAGGGATAATGTATTAGTGTTAATGTTTTAGGGTTTAGGGATTAGGGTCAAGGACTTAGGTATATTACTTAGTATTCATGGTTCAAGGTTTATGGGTTAGGTTTTATGGTTTAAGAATTAGGATTAAATTTTTAGGGTTTAAGGTTTAGTGTTTAGGGTTATGGGTTTTGGGTTAATGGTTTAGAAGGAAATGGAGTACACTAAAGTTATTATCTACATTCATGTCCAATATGAGTGACCATATCATGACCACATGAAGATGTCATGTATGAGTGAACAAATACCTATGAGTCTTCTATCATTGTATTTATATTTTTATTGTTTTTTTTAATTGAATGAGTCAAAAATATTAGGTAGTTGTCTACCTCTTTGTATCAAGTCCTTAAGAGGTAAAATTTGGCATAATAGGTCTATAATGGGTAGAGTTGTTGTCATATGAGTTTGAGTTGAATTTCTTCATGAACTAAGAAGATTAAGTCAAATAATTGGTGAAACTCTCATAGTATTTTTCAAATAAGTGAGGATATACAATTGAGTTGTTTAGGAGCCAAAGAAGGGTTTTTTCTTGAATGTAAATTACTATCTTAGGTCTGAGTACCTTATTTCAAGTCATTAAAAGTATCATTTGATCTAAATATAGAGGATAAGAAGTCAAGAGATAATACTAAATAATAAGGTCATTAGTGTTTCAATATAAATACTCGTAAGGAATTTTGTGATAGACCAAGAGATAATCTATGGTTAGGAAGAGACCTAATTGCAAGCAAGTTTTTAAAGGACCTTGATGGAGATAAAGTTGAGTAAGTGAAACACTTAATTTGACACTAGTAGGGAATAGTAAATATCATGATATGGCTTGTGTATTTAGGTAGGGCATACTCCTTGAGATCAAGCCATGGTTCTGTTATTTAATTAGGTAGAGCATACTCAAGTAGATAAAGTAGACAGTAAATACTTAATTAGTTAAAATACACATGTAATCCTTAATGGTATAGATCTATTACATATGTAACATGAATTGTAACCTTCTTTCTCATTTTATCTTTTGATCTTAAAATTTTGAAAACAAAGTATTTTGGCTAGAATGGAACTTGAAAAACTAACTTCTAAATGGTAATTCCAATAGCTCTATAAGCAATTTCAAAACATGTTGAGAGGTGATAATTTTTTACATTTAATTTAATTTTATATTTTATATTCTTATAGTTAACATTTATTTTACTAAATATATGCTTGCAAAACATCAAACATGGTAAAAAAAATTTAGTCTAAGGTTCTTAACAACATCTTCTACATGCAAATATATATGTCTTTTTAAAAATATCAAATTGAAAAAAAAAATGAAATCCAAAAAGGGAATATGGCCTTTATAAAGGATGCATGCGCTTTAACAAGTAAAAGCATCCTTTAAAAAGGGCATACACCTTTTAGGGTCAGTACCGACCCTTATATATGTTTGCATTGGGTTTTTAATAAAAAAGGTGTACACCCTATATAAAATATACTTTGTATTTTTCATATTGTCAATTTTTTTGTCCCTTAACTTTGTGCATCTACCTTACCTTCAAAGCTAATTGATAACCCTCATCCATGCTAAGTATTTTATTCATGGTTGATTCATCTTCAATAGTAAATTTCAAACCATTTAGATAACTTAAATCCATATATTATTATGTTTCATCATTCTTCACTCATATGGAAAGCATAAAAAATTCATCTATATACTCTTATATATTATGAGCTTTTTGCCTAAAATTATGGAATCTTATATATACAATTTGTGCATAATCCACATGAATAAATTTTTCCCTCGGCTTCTTCTCCATCTTTTTCCATGATTTAATCTTCTATTTACCTTTTTTGTCTCTCTTGATGTAGGTGATCCCACCAAATCATTGCATGAACTTTTAATTTTGTGCATACAAACTTTACCTTCTTGTCTTCTCTCATAGTCTTCCACTCAAAGAAATTCTCCATACTATTCATTCAATCTATCAAATTCTTTAGTTTCAAATTACCTCCATAATCTAGAACATCAACTTTGATTCTTTCATTTCTTCCTTCTAAATCTTGAACCATCATCTCTTCTATTGATGGTGGTTGCTCTTGTTGTTATTCTTCTTTATGAATTTATTCATCATGATTTGTGTCTTCCTCATGACCACCTTATCTTCTTTGCTAATTGGTGATAACCTCAATTAATTTTTCCAATTGGATCTACATATTTTGTATAGTCTAGTTCATCTGTACAATACCTCCTCATCCTCTCACCATTCTTTGCTCCTCCAAGATTCAGACTTGTTCTGATACAAGATAATGAAATCGTAAAACTATCAATGGAATAAAAATTACCAATAGCCCAAGATATTTAAAAAATACAAAGAATTGATTCATATTTAATGATTTAAAATAATTACAAATCCAAAACATTCTTAAATAAGCCTCGAATCATAAATTAGAGTTGACATGCAAAATTCTAAAAAAACTAAAATCTAAAAAAATCATCGATTATTAGCAACTGCTATTATAGTAAGTTTTGCATGCAAGCATGTGTAGATCTAAAAATATCCCAGAATACTTTAAACACTATAATTATCCTATGGGATGAAATTCAACTATTTTGGACATTTAGTTCTAAAAATATATAATTTTTAAAAATAGAAATTCCTAAAAAAATCATTAAACATTAATTTTAGACCCTCAGATGATCATGTATGGCCTCCAAGAAATATAGAAATCAACTTTAAGTGGATAGATCAGCTTAGGATAAAATCTAAATTTTTGAGATGTTCATTTTGGTGTAAGAAATAGCTCAAATGGAGCTACATGTCAAAAGTTATGGCATCTAAAAGATTGGCTTATTTCTTATACATCACTGAGTTAACTATGGATGTAAATTATAAGTGTTGACATAGAAACATTTATTTGTCAAATGGGTTCCACGTCTAGTTATACCACTTCTTGTGCCTCTCCCTTGTTATAATTTCACCTTGCATTTGATATAGTTTTAATGTAGATACTAAAATCTAATTTATATAGCATCTCAATGTTGTATACTTGATAAATTCCTATTAGGGATCTACCCTTAAGTTTTAGACCTTTCTAGTGTGGAAAGGTTGATATTAACTATATAAATATTCCTAAATATTTGTTTTATGGTTCAACCCTATGATTATGATGATCCATATCTTTGTACACTAAAAAAATACAAAAATTGATATATATCTTTCAATTTTAGTTTTAGATTCTCAAAAAAATCTTAGATTTATATATATTTGTGTCTCATATATTGATGTGGCATAAGTTTCCACATTATTATCTAATGTCTGTACCTAAAATGTCTTCTAATTTTGAAATCTTTTGAATGTTATGGGTTAAACCATTTTTTTAGTTAACCCTGCCATGAGATATTTTTAAGAGGTGTGGTATAAATACAAAACAAAAACCATTTATTATAACCAAGGTCATATTTAAAAGCTTACCAAGAAGACATATATCGAATCACCTTTCATGTATTCCAAAATTTTCTATTCTTCCTTATTTCTACATTAGTCATAAGATCAGTCAAATGATAGATCTGAAGCATTCAAAGAGTAATTTATGAGTAGTATTAATCAAGTTACAAACTAGATGTTTAAAAAGCATCACATATATCATATTTAACCCATATTAACTCATAAACCAACACTTAGGGGATAACTATATATGTCTAAGGTTATCTTTAGAGTATTGGATATGTCGAAAGCTCATTGAAAAAGGAGTCCTTGAAGCCAACTTGACTTTGTGAGTTCACTAACCTATTTTTGTCAAGGTATAAATAACTAAAGTTAATATCTAGGGTTTAATCCATAAGTAGTCATCTATAGCTTGTGCATGAATAAATCATTTTCACTGAAAGAAGAGATAAAAACTAGAAAGTTCCAAGTGGTCACTCTAAAATACATTGAGCATTCTATACTAGACTAATTCATTGACATCAAGACACCTACATCGATGCAATTATCCTAATGTTCATGCATGTGTCTAGGCATCCATAAATAATATTTCCAAAATTTGACAATTTGATCATGATATTTTCCCCCTTGCTTCCACTTATGCATATTTTAGATTTACTTGGACATTTATAGCTAACTAAGTCATTTATCTTCAAATTATTTATGAATTTGAATTATTTTTTTGGATGTACTTTATATATTTATCGTAACTCAAAATTTTAAGTCATGATCTTCATTTATATAAGTTATCAATTAATTTTTCTACTTTAGAATAATTTTATTCATTATTGTGTATAGGATATGCTACTCTTTAACCCTAATGCTAAACATAAAAAACATTAAATAATTGGTGAATCATGAACTCAACCCTTGTGTCATCTCATATAGATCTTATCTTGCTCTACGGTTTTTAGCCATCTAAGGTTTTTGCTCATTGTATTTATTCATATTTGTTCTACCATTTATATGTATCCTAGGCATAGTCATATATTATGTGTTATTCCTATTGAACATCTTGAGATTCCCCTTGTGCCACCCAAAATGTCTCGATATAATGCTTTGTCAAATTTTGTTAATAACGAGACTATAAAAAGTGACAATGAGCAAAATCTTATTGAAGATGAATTTGGTCACAAGGATAATAAAGCACATAAAAAAGAACATGAAGAAGTAGATCAATAACAAGTTAAATTTATTGCATTATTTCAAGAGATTATTCATGAAAATCCTTAAGATATACAGAAGGTCCATAATACTACATGAAATATTTGATGTATTTGTTTGTGAAGGCATTAAATAAGACATCAAAAAAATTATGGTAAAATGTGAAAGATATTATCACAATAAAGTGGAAATTGTCACTAACCCAAGCATGATCCAACTCTTTCATGCCCCTATTTAGGTATGGTTTAATATTTCTATAGACTTTGTTGAGGGACTACCCATGTTAGGAAGGAAATAAATTATTCTTATGCTGGTGTATTTGTTCTCCAAGTATTCCCATTTTTGTGCCTTGAAACATCCTTCTACTACTTTCATTGTTTCTCACACCTTTCTTAATAAGATATGTCACCTCCGTGGGCTACATAACTCAATTATGTGTAAACTTGACTCCACTTGTACTAGTCACTTCTAGAAGTAAATTTTCCATCGTTATGGCACCTGACTTAAAATGAGTTTTTTTTACCATCCACAAACTAATGGTCAAACAAAAATTATCAATAATTTCTTCAAGACCTATCTACATTATTTTGTCGATAATCAACAGACTTATTGATTCAAATGGTTACCATTTGTTGAATGGTGGTACAACTCTAAAAAATACTCTACCATAATTATTAACCCACATTATGTCATTTATGGTCAACCATTACATTTTCTCTAAACATACCTTCCATGCAACTCCGAAGGTATAAGTAGTTGATGCGGCACTCTACACATATGTAGTTATCCTTCAAACTCTCAAAGATAACCTCTATCTATCATAAAACCACATGAATCAACAAGTTGATCCACACCATTTAGAAAGAAATTTCAATGTTGGTGAATGGTTTTTATCCTAGATCCAACCTTATAAGCAGTCTTATTTGAAGTTGAAGGGTCATTAAAAACTCACACCAAATATTTATATTACTTATAAAGTACTTTCCAATAGTGATCCTCTAGAATACAAATTGGTGCTCCATCCTCCTCAAGTATCCATGTAATTTTCGATGGATCATGTTTCAAAAAGGTCATTGGTCATCATGTATGGGCCCAAATTACACTCTTAAATCTTGACATTAGAGGAACTATCCTCCTATAACCTAAGTCCATCACCAACAGGTATTATTGCCAACTCCATAAGTATACTATCATCGATATTTTAGTATAGTGGTTTATCATGCAACCAAAAGATGCGACATGGGAATTTCCACTCTAATTATAATAATAATTTACCAATTTTAAGCTTTGAGAATAAATATTTTTTAAGCTAGAGGGAAAGTTAGGACCCCTTTTTATAAACTCTTTTATTTTTTATTAGGTGTTATAAATAAAATATTGGATGCACATGCTTTTTAAGTGATCTTATTTTCTATTTTTGTTTACCCCACATGTATAGGAGGTAGTAGTTATCTTGAGTAGATTAACTTAAATAGAATGCTTGTGTAAAAGGAAAGATCATCTATTGAATATTTTATTTTGAGCCATCTTATTTAAGGAGTTTTTCTGCTTTAATTGGCACATTATAATTTGTAATGAGATTTTATCATTTTCAATATGATATTTTTATTCTCTTTCCATTTAGTGCATATTGATTATATTTTTCTAATTATATTAATCTATCTACAATAAGGGTCCGAAAGTAATATTTATGGAGAATCTCTTATCCCACATTTAAATATATTTAAGTAATTTGTGTATATGATACTTAAATAAGTGTTGGGTATAGTGCATCATAAGACATGTTCCCATGACCCTTTACCCTCTTTTGTACTTTCATTTTAAATTTACAAATCAAATGGTGCTACACAAGAAAAACAAAGAGTGAGTCTATTTTTATTTTAAATGTATGCATGTGCAAAGAATGAGGTAAAATACACCATGACATCTTCTGAATTGTACTTTAAGTTTTGCTTCCTTGATTGTCATGTGAAAAGGGTATGAAAATTCCAAAGCCTTCTTAAATACACTTTTGGAGCTCAAACCTCTATCAATTTCTTTTACAACCACAAATATAATACTTTAGAATAAGAAACTTTCTAGTTACCATATAACCTTAGTGGATTTAATGTGTCACCAATAACCAAAATAAATTAACAAAGCATAACACTAACACATAATTTACACCAATAATTGATAAATATACAAACATACTAAAATTATAAAACTTAACAAATTTATTTTTTTACAAAACTATTTTTAAGCTGATAAATAATTAAATTAATTATCTATTTAACATTTATTTAGTATTTATGTTATCTTATGCATAGCCTCAATTTATCTAAACCTTGATCTCAACCATTTTTAGGTGTGTGCCATAATACATTGATCATGAATTTGCTATTAAATAAAGATTCAAGAGTAATAATTATATTGTACTTTTTATATTTTTCCCATTACCTTATTTGAAGACCTCAATACTGACCTATGAGACAAATCATATCGCATCATATTTATTTCTGGCTAGACATATTAAGTAACCACACTCAAGACATCTACATCTGTGCAGATGCATATATTCTTTAGGGCCAAGATCCGTGCCATTTAGACTAGCAACGTGAGAGAGGGAAATATGTAACAATGTTGTGTTATGGATAAGCCTACATTTACAACAACTATGGGGTAAATAAACCTATGTTTATTTGATTTTGTTTTCGTTTATCAGAATCGCGGCCTGGGGTTGAGGAGTGGGAGCTATTGCTACGAACATGGTGAGCTTTTTTTGGTAAGCGAGTTCAATGTCACGACCCATCCTACAAGAGTAAATATAACTGAAGGTGATGGGCTATTCTATCATGCACTGCTACATCTCCTCCAACTTGAGCAGATACACGATCCGCTTTTATGATAGATTTTAAAATGTTACAATCGAGAATCTGTCGCTGTTGGAGTTAACCACCCCGTGATGATCCACACTCTTGAAGTTGTCATTGTTCAGAGATTACTCAAAATTATGTTGAACACAAAATTATAACTGTAAGATAGAAACTAAATATAAATGATTACAGTTACTAGTGAATACTCACATGCATATGATCACTAGGATTGACGTAAAACAGTCCCTCGATGAGCTTGACGGTGATCTAGGTTAACTGGAGCAGCCAAAACCACGTCCACTTCATTTGCAAAGGCAAACAACCTCCAATTTGATTGATTAGTTTAAGTGGGATTCTGATCAGTTGGAATTTTAAAAATCAAATTTGTTTGAACAGTCTCCATAATAGTTCTCCCAGACTGCCACTATAACCGTAAAGTCATGCCACATCTTCAGATCGTGTCATAATCTAGAAAACATGCCACGTTAGCAGGATGTCAACGGAGAATGGCGATGGAAAAGGGTTGTTAAATTTTCAATTGAGTTGAATAAATGGTGGGTCAGGGTTATTAACGCAAGTATGTATGTAGTTTGTGCGTGTCGGTTAAGCTTACTCTATAGAGACTATATGATTTAGATTGACCAGATCATGTTATATTTAAAAAATAAGCCACTCTATTACGTTGTTAATAGAAAAGGGTGATAGAAAAAAGTTGTTAACTTTTCAACTGAATTGAATAAATGGTGAGCCACAGTTGCTAATGCCAAAACAGACTTAGTTTGTGTGTAATGGTTAAGCTCGATCTATATAGAGGCTACGTGCTTTAGATTGACTTCAAATTTTTATAAGAATATAATTTTGGTAGTGCTTCACTGTTTTTTTAAACACCCACTCAATTATATTATTTTATTGTCTTTACACAACTGCCTCCACAATCATATGTTCAACATGGATCGCTTCCTTGTTTGGAAAAAACAATATAGCATAAGCTAATAGCTACACAAGTTTTTGAATATTTTGGAAAACATTTACTTATGATTTATGTTTTATCAACTTATAACTATCCTACATACATGCACTAAATATTTTTCCTTCAAGGTAATGCAGATGGTACATAAGGATAACAATATAAATTATGTATAAAAATATATATCATTATATGCAGTTCAAAATCTTTTTGGCTTCATGTGTTTAACTAAAGGGAAATTTATATTTGGAATTGATTTAAACTAATAAATTAAAAATATATTATAAAATAATTGATTCAATAATTATAATATATTATAATTCTATTATATATAAAATATTTATTTGGTATAAATCTTATATGTTATAATATGGTTGGTTATTTTATACTATTATTAAATAAAAACTAAATACTTATTAAATATTTTATCAACATATACTAAAAATATATTTTAAAATTTGTAATACTATATAATATGTACTCTATTAACTATTGAAACCCTTTCATCTATTAACTCCATTTCCTAATTGCTTAATATTTATGACTTTAATATTAAAAAATTTAATGTGAAATTTATACATTATTAATCTTCTAATATATTTTTAGATTTTTTTGCATTAAATAATTCTATTTTGAGTAGTAATTATATGTACATAACAATTTTTTGCATTAAATAATTCTATTTTGAGTGGTAATTATATGTACATAACAGTAAATATAAACTTATATATACAAGATCTTATTATTAGATAATTTTATTGGCCAAATTTATATATGTACCTAATTTTCTTAGTAATTGGTTCATCAAAACTTTTAATGCTACATTTACATAGTTGATCACATGATATCCCTAGATGTTATAAATCTATATTTAGATTATAAAGAAAAAGAAGTCTTACTGTACATAGATGTTGTGTAGAGTGAATTATAACACATATATTCATATAAGATTTGTTTTGAAATCTTTATTCATTCTCTCTCTCTCTCTCTATATATATATATAATTTTTAAAATTGTGGACAAATCAAAATAATTATATTGAATTAAAGTGATATCAAAATGTCACTTGGATATATTATATGCTCTATATATCTATCTCTTTATCTATGAAATTGAGATTTAAAATTTTTATAGAAGAGTGCACAAAGAAATTGGTGGCGTGGATGTGAAATAATGGTAGTCATTTCCTATTTAGTAGTTAAAAATAATAGTTCTTTCAACTTTTGATATATATTGTATTTATTTCAAAAATTTCTATTATATTTAATATTTTATGAGGACAATTCATATTTTGGCATGATAATTTAACTATATATTAAATTGATTGATCTAAAAAGAAGTAGATTTATGTATGATATGTTAACTTCAATCTATATTTGAATATAAATCATTATTATATATTATTTTTTGAAAAATGATAATTTAAATATAAATAATTATTTAAATAATGTAAACAGTCTCCACACAACTAACCAACATATGCTTCCTACCCCTTCCAACAAATTTCCCTTTAAAATAGTTGTTAGAAAAAAATTTAATAAATAGTGAATATACCACACCAATACAATTGTGCACCAGCGTATGCTTCCTATCCCTTCTAACAAGTTCCTCTTAAAAAAAAATAGTTGAAAAAGATTCAATAAATAATGGATATGCCACACCAATACAACTGTGCACCAACATATTATCTTTTATCCATAATAAGCATAGTTTTGAATTTTTACTTATTAGTTACCATTCGTAAGTAAAATTGTTTTGAACTCTTGTTCATTTGTTACTATTTGTACATATGGACATTTTATTGTGCCCTTAAATGGAAGGTGCCTGTTCCTACACATCATGGAAGATTTGTAAAAGCCGTACAATATTTTTCTGGTCTGTCACCTTGTAATAAATATAAGAGGTTTGGAAATTAGAATTTAGGTCATTTGATGTTCACGGGACCTAAGTCGGTCCCCCTTGTAGGCGACGAAACGCATTGAAGATCTCCTTTTTTTACCCTTAGACTTTGTACGCAAAAGACCAAACCATTAGACTTAAGTTATCCGTTCAAATCGTCTCCCGTCATTTAACATACTTGTTGCGTTAGAATCACTTGTTCATACGGCGTACAAAACAAGGCAAGATTTATGTTAAAAGTCGTCAACCATGGCAGATCGATAACAGATATAGCAAGGAAGCTGATATGTTTATTAGCCATGAAATTGAAGTCTACAACTGCCTACGTAACCGACCAAAAAATGGACTCTCTCTTATTCTTGAGCACCAACAATTTCGATGATGGTCTTCTACGCAGTGCAATTATTCCTGCATCCAATTCATCTATAAAATGCATATCCAATGAGAAAAATAATGGCGAATTTCATTTACGGTAAAAAATGGAGGAGCAAAGGGAAGGCATCGCCAGAGTGTTATTTATTTCCCGAAGTCATCGCCAGAGTGTTAGAGCCCATAACGTCAGGGAAGATCAAAGTATGGATTGAAGGAGAATTACTGGAGTGCGGAGCCATTCGGTTTAGAGGATTCGACCTAAAGTCGGCAGATGTCTTCAATTGTTTTGTGGAAGCATTTGGATTTGAAGCGCAGCCTTAGCACTGGTAAATAATTATATAATAATTTTACAGGAAACTTATGCTAAGTTCGTATATGTATTGTATTGTTTTATTGGAATAAAAGAAGAATTATGTTATATTAGATGAAGACTTCCATCAAAAACATTCTTCTTCTGCGAGGTGGCTCCTCTTGAGGGTAGGGTAACGGCGGTGGTGAAGAGCCACCGAGTTGCTGCCCACTTGCAACACAACTTTTCGGAAGTCGTTCAACAACTTGACATGCATGGAATCAGTGACCAAAACTGAGCCCGTCACAGCCTGTCTAAGGGCTTCAAGCTCGTCAAAGAAGTGTCAGCCAAAATTTGTCTGTCAAAATATCTTAGATATTATAAATTATTTGACAAGAAAGAAGTGTAATTTTATAATGAAAATGATGAAGGGTTATAAAAAAAACATCCATCATAAAATAATAAAATATACATGTTCCATATTGTACAGTGCCTCGCGTATTAATATTTGATACTAAAATCCCAATTTGCAACTTTTTAAAGGATGTAAATTATAGTCAAATTAAATATCATAGGGAACATGGTTGCTTTTACAATGTAGCTTGAGATTTCGACATTAATCGATGGATTTACTTTAATATCGAACACAACAAAATCATAATTACGGATGTGCATGGTACTATAAAGTAGATTCTATAGAATCCTAATCGATGCCTCACGAATCGCAGTGCGTACCAATCAGAGTGATATTTCAAAAAAAGAGAGTAGAGACACTTTGTAAAA
Organism: Torreya grandis; assembly: GCA_037957365.1. Lineage (NCBI taxonomy): Eukaryota > Viridiplantae > Streptophyta > Pinopsida > Cupressales > Taxaceae > Torreya > Torreya grandis. The sequence goes on from JARHVA010002907.1 coordinate 1,540,910, forward strand.
TGCTATGATAGCTGAAAAATGTAGATCAAATGTCTCTTTATCCTCTTGGTACTATGTAGCCAAAATTTGTTGTGCAAGAGAGATGAATCGATGGACTTCATTTTGGGATTTAGTAATAGTGCAAAGTGGTCTACCATGCATTCTATTGAATTCCCAATGATTGCGACTCTGGAATAATGCTAGCTTACTAGATTTACTACAATAGCAGATGCATTGTTGAGGAGTAAACACACCAACTATAGCCATGATGATCCTTCCACTTCTTTATTTATAAGTTCTCTACTATTCCTCGTATTCGGTTGTAATTTTTTTTAATTTTGCATCACTTTATGGTAAAGAGTTGAATCATTATCTGTCGACACAACAAAATTACAGATCTTCTCATTTATGAAAGAAGAACTCAATGAAAATAGGGTCTTTGTTTTACAAATCTGTGCTTTGCAATTCTCGTCATGATTATCATTTCCTTGCTGGATATTTTCAAGTAAGGGATGATAATTGTGCACATATATAAGCCTTTTTATTTTTATACACTCTTTTATAATGAATATTATCTAATTTCACTAAGAATCAATTGAGGCCTCTTGGGTTTATCCACTTGAGGCCTTACAATGGCTTCTCCTTTTATGCAAAATAATTCATTAAAATCATAATTGTCTAAGATGAGTGCCATTGATAAAATGACTATTCACCCCATTCCTTTCCAATAAAAGTGTATGGGCTGGTTTTAACCAATGTAAAATAATCTAAATAAACCATACAGTATGACACTCACTTCTAGTTTCTCATGCAAATTACATAAATGTCTAATTTAAGGTTAGATGGAGGGCATTTTTGGGATTTTTTTGTACAGTCAACATACTAAAACAACCGAGTCTGGATCCCTTTTAATTGATTTCAAACGGAAATTTTAGAAGGGGTGTAATGGTGAGAATTTGTATGATCCCCTGCTACATAATTAAAGTAGCTGTGGTTTCAAACATATAAATAAGGTCAATAAGATTTTAAATGCTGGACAATTTAATAGAAAATTTGTAAATGCTATTTTTTGTCACTGTAATTATAGTTATTGGCCATATGCAATTTGGCTCCTGTGTAAGTATTATTTTCTTGTGATTCATATTTTAATTGGTTATATCATTCACCTATTCTAGTTAGTTATTCAGGTTGTTAATACAAAAATATAAAATGGTTTGTTGGTCTTCATGTACATTTATTCAATGTGTTTTTAGTCCTCTTCGTTTAAGCCTTTTGTTTGTGGATAGAATTGCATTGGGGATCTCAATCATAACCTATGAATCCGATGATCTCATCCACCATAGGAAAAATGTTCCTTAAAGAAACCCTGTATAGCTACTCACCCCTTAACAAATGGGATTTCAATGGCTTTATGAGATTTTTTACCTACATATACGTGGACTCCTGTAACAACAAAGTAGTAGTGGTAAAGCAAGGGCACCACAATAGTTTGATATTTTAGTAAAATTTCTAATATGGGTTCAAACTCATTCGGTAGGCTAGTAAGGGTTCAATATTAAATTCTTATATCTACGTATGAAGTTTTGTTCTCAATATTTAACCATTAACAATG
>JARHVA010002907.1:1550000-1567500 GCA_037957365.1 Torreya grandis
TTCTTACAATAAAGGCACAAAGGACCAACAATTGAAGGGATAATCATATAGGCCATCTATAAATTAGGAAAAGACTTTAATATAATGTTTTGGACATTTCAATATTATTTATTGAGGATAATATTTTGGTGAATCTCTAAATGATGTATGATTCTAATTATTTTAAAACAATAATTGGTCTATACCAAGAGGATTTCGTCATAGTCATAATTTTACAAATTATGACATATTATTCTTCAACACTTTAATTATTAATCAATATCACATCTATAGAATCCTTGGTTTCCCCATAAATTCTTTTCTTAATAAATATACGAGGAATCAAATATTTGAAGAAATGTCTAAAACATATTTATTCAAGGATATTATTTATAAATTTCAAAATAGGTTCCCCACTTAGAAAGGGAGATGAATCTATTGATTAGGGTAAATTTAACTTATTCATGTTGTCCCCAAAAAATTCAATTTATATGATGTCCATTATGAAATCTCAAAAATGTCAAAAACAAACTCAATTATGTTATGAAAAGGTTCTTATAGAATTGTGATATGAATAAAAATTAGTGAAATAACAAGGGGTAATAAAACTAAAATTTAAATCAGGTCATGGTAGTGGAAAATTATCTTAGATTAAAATTCTATAAATGCATAAAATTAATCATTAATTGTTTGATAATGATTATTATTGGTATCATTACCCATACATGGTCTATTTCCCATATCACTAATGTTCACTATATAAGAAATCCTTCATTATCTTGTAAGCATTAAAATATCATAACAACATCCCTATTTCAACTAAATACATACATATTCAGGCCATAGGCTCTAGTTAGACCTGTCTTAATAGATTATGGTGTTTTAGGACAAGTTCACATTAGCTAGGTATGGTCATAGTATGACCTTATCACCTAGTGTCCCACTCACCAATTATCACTATTTTAATTGATGTGTTTAATAATGGTTCTCCTAAAACTTTCATAAATTTAGTAAAAATATTCTAAAAATTATCATATAAAATCACATTAAGGATACTCATTATTCCATCATGGTATCTCTCTAGAAATGGCATTGCACACCAAGTAGAATAACACTACTTATTACTATTTAAACTTTGTATCAGTATAACAATAATAAATAAGATTGAATATTGTTTACTACAACTCAAGTGCATCTATTATCAAACATTTCAATGAATCATCTATTTAAATTCATTCTAGTTGTATACTCATGGATTACATAATCACTATAAGAGGAATAAATACATCAATCTATGGCCCATTTGGGTTATGTAGGTAATGGTCTATTAAAAATGATTTCCAAGGATAGATCGACTATTCTTACTAACACTTTTTATCCCCTTTGATTACCTAGTCATTAAATAGTGTGCATGATGAGAGTTCTGCCATTTGTAGGTCTTTTGTATAAATAGTCTTACATGCCTAGATTATTAAATTAGGAACACAAACAACTAAGACATTGCCAACATCAATAGAAAAGGTCATATTTCAACCATATCCACCTCTTATATACTTGTTCTAATAGATTAAAAATTATTATTTTGTAACATGGTTATGTTTTCATTTAATTGCATATATTTTTGCACTTGCATTTTAACCTATAGAGTCAAAACCATTTATTGTTTATGGAAGTTTTCACATCCTTAAGCATTTTCAATATTTTTAACAAGTTTTTTTATGTGTGAAAATTATATAGTTTACTATATTTTAATATTAAATTAGTACATATCAAATATTTCTATTAAAATAGTTTAATTACACTAGTTCAAGACAACATAAATTAAAAGGGTTAAACATTTTGTTGAACATGATATTTTTAGAGAATTGATTATTATTGTTCATTAATTATATATATATTATTTATTTTAAATGCCTATACATTATTTACATTGAAAGAAAATATCCTTCAAACTTTGGTAAAATTTAACATGAAATGATTCAATTTATGTGACCTTGGATTAATTCCAACGGTAACGAAATCATCTTATCACAGTTGATCATTCTTTTAAAATGCTATTTCTTTCGACCTCGAGTTGAAATGTGATATATTTATGAAATATAAGAACTTTCCATTTTATTTTTCACTTGATTTTTCTTATTTAAGAAACTCTATTTCATTAGTTTTAAAATTACTTACTAAGTTTCATGAAGGGATATATGGAATCTATTTACAAAAAACATGGCATAGAGGGTTTACCCTAATACTCATATACATTGAAAAACACTAAACAGTAAATCTTGGTTCCACATACCTCATGATATATAATAAATGCCTAGGGTACCCTATGTACACTAATAAGAAGCCTCTATTATTTGTCTAATTTGTATGTCGCTTAAGAGGATTATATCACCTACATAATTTACTCTCATTTTACCCTTGAAATTGAGGTTAATATGTAGCATACATGGTTTTACCTCTATATTTAGTGTTCTAAAATATTTGTGTAACACTAATAAATGAATGAGAAAGTATATTTGAGAGCCTAAAAATCATTCAAATAGTTTCATAAATCACCTTCACAGCTGGATTATTTGTTGTATTGTATTCACAATCATTATGATTGCTTGATTCACATCATATTGTATCTATAGTCATTATCATTGCTTAAATTATATTGTAACATAATTTGATTCACATTTGCATCATAGTTATAATGAGTTAAATGAATGTAATTACCTCTCAAATTTTATATAGGATTATGCATTTTATTTTAAAATATTCTCTTACTTTTCATGATTTTATTCATATAATTTTTACATTCTTAAAGATTGATAATGTTCCCAAACCTAATATATAGAAAACTCCACTACATGGCACTTCACATTATTATAACATTTAACAATCATTATAATGTCCAATCCTAATTACTTCATATTATGACTAGATGCCAAAAATCATGTAAGCAACCTCTTGTATTCCTCCCTCCTCACCCTCAACCTATTTTTATTTTTCATCCAAGGTATAATCTATATTTTCATGTTCATGTTATCCAAAGTAGAAGCGGAAGGACACCTTTACCTCACCAATCCACTCATCCTAATCATAAGGTTCTTCCTCCTCCAGCTCCTTTAAGTCAAGTATCTCAAAATAAATGAGATGACATCATTTAATAATTTTTAAATACCCCTATCAAAAAATATATTCAAGAGATATTAAGAAAGGCACCAACTTGTAAGGATATGTGATATGCAATATTTCAGGATACAAATCTTCCTATGGATAGACAACCAAATACATTTACCTTAATTATGAATGCATTCAAGGATATTGATCATGTTTTTACTTTTGATAAAGAATATGTACCTCCAAAGCATATCATGAATAAAAATATTTCATTATATATAAAAATCCAATTGTATGGGTAACTAGTTAAATGTACTTTGGTTGAAAATGGTTATGGAAATAATATTTGTAGCTATGAATTCATACATAAATTAGGATTTAATAAATATGATATTAAAAATTATGAAAAACTAACATAGCTATTCAATACCATTTCAAAAAATATATATGACACTATTACATTGGATTTATTATTTAGCCTAAAAGCAACATTTAATACTTTTTAATTTGTCTCTAAGTAGTTAAAATATAATTTACTCTCGTGTCAGCTTTGGATTTTATAAATTGAAGATATACTTTATATATTTCATTGATGAATAAAAAAAAATTATAATATGCATGAATACATAATTCTAGTTTATGATGCACCTTCAATTAGTCATAATCAAATAATATGTATATAATTCCATATTAACAATTAGTTATAATGGAATAAATGCGTACATATGGAGTGGGAAAAATAATAAATATAAATAATACCTTACCAAGTCTATAAAATCCTAATTAAATAATAATATCTATCAAAGATGTTATGTGATAAGTACAAATTACTAATCAAAACAAAAGGCATATCAAGGAAAATATGTCACAAGTAAAAATTCAAACACAAATAAAAGAACCTATTAAAGAAATCATTATTATTAGAGGTTGATATAGTTTCACCATAATGTGTTAATTACAAGGATACATTTCTTAGTGGAAAGCGCAATAGGTGATAAAGATACAAAAATAATATAGACCACATACAACATCTTTAATTAGATCAAAATCCAGGTGGAGAATCTATATAAGGTAACACGATCATAATTCATATAGCATAAAATTATATAATAAATAAAAATAGAGTACTTGATTTTGCTCATGTCATACATAAAATAAAATATGGGAAACCATAACAAGATAAATTATATTAATCTCTATCAGCCTAGTGAACCTGAATTTATTACATCAAAGTACTATTTATAGTCTTTTATGATCTTAATGTCTCTTCGCATTTGAACCTTATGAGAAATAAAATGAGAGACATTTTGCATTCTCTAATTATCGGATTAGACTTTCAAAGATGAATAATTATAGAACAAAACACTTTGGACATATGTTTATTCTATATACTTCACATTTTTAGCAAGTTACATTCTACATCCAATACTTTCCTAGACTTAATTATTTATCTCAACACGGTGGGGTGTGTACAAAAGCACATATACATTGGGAGGATGCCTACAAAATTTTTCACATAAGGTTTCAACTACAAGCCAATATTGAATTAGAATGACCTTTCTTTAGAGAAGATCAATGTCCCAAACTACACATATATCAGTTTGTGGATATATAGACAACATAGGGATTATAACCTAGATATTAAGCACACACTTTTAGTCATACTCTTGCACCTCTCCCAATAGCTAGGTACACACATCAAGGGTGTATAAGAGAAACCAAATACTGCATGCAAATTTAGTAGGACTTTATCCAAAATTTTATATTTTAAGATAATAATCATTTAGTGAAAAATGCCTTAATAAGGATTAAAACATTATATGTCACAGATGTGTAAAAGATATAACAAACATTATGGAATCATCTTCTCATGTGGATGTTGCACAATATCTTGATTTTTATTTAGACAATTACAAAGCTAATAAAAAAAGCTCAAGATTTAGCCTTATAATAGAATAAACAATGATTTGATAGAGTTTACTGAAAATGATTGTGATCAAGATCTTGATTTAGAAGGGTTCTTTAAAACACAAAATGAAGAGGAACTTAAATGAGTACAAAGTGCAAATTAGGTATAAGAAGATAATTTGTGTAATATTTACATTATAGAATGGGAACACAAATGCATTTTATAATATGCTATGTTGAGTGGATAAGGAAAAATATATCGAGAACCATTTAAAAATATGCAAGGATGTATTGGAATATAAGTGACTCCTAGGATTACATCGGTGACAAATTACTAAGGACAAGATTAGATCTTTGAATCCATGCAATTTTTAAGATACTAAAAGGACGTGTTTCCAAGTAATTTTTTGGAGGTCAAAGGCATAGATCCATCCTTAGGAGAGATGCACATTGAGCTAAAGGAATGCATGCACCTAATTAGAAAGATAGCCTATATACTTAATCCTAACATGAAAAATAAATTAAAGGTTGAATTAGATCGAAGGTAAGAAGATTGAATTATTTATCCAATTGAGAAGGTAGAATGGGTGAGCTCCATGATGTTAAAACCTAAGAATATGGTAGAAATATAAGTGTGTGGGGATTACTACGCACTCAATGATGCCTGCATCAATGATCCATTTCTTATCCCTTTTACTGATGAAATGTTTGAATTTATCATTCAACATGAGGTAAACTCCTTTACAGATGTTTACAATGAATACCACAAAATTTTAAATGCCAAATAACATCAGGGAAAAACCACATTCATGATTTCCTAGAGGTGTATCTAGATGATTAGTTAGTATATTATCTATTTAAGGAGTACTTGTCAAAGCTTAGAATGATGCTAGAGTGATGTAGGGATTTATACATCACCTTAAATTAAAGAAATGTATATTCTATATAACTTTTGGTGTCTTTTTGGGTCACATAGTTTGAAATAACAAAATTTTGGTTGACCCAACTAAAATTGTTGTTATATTAGGAATGCCACCTCCTAAAAAATCATTTGAAGTGCACACATTTTTTGGTCATACTAGATATTATAATAAATTTATAAAATAATATGCAACTATATCAATAACCATGGAAAATCTACTACAAAAAAATTCCAAACTTTAATGGACACCCATGTTTGAAAAAACCTTTATTGAGATAAATCAGAGGTTGGTAACAATACCCATCTTGCTATTTCTTGATTAGAAAAATCCATTCCATGTACAAGTGGATTCTTTGGGCACTACAGTAGGAGCCATCTTAGCATAAGTATGTGAAGTTGGGCTAGACCATCCAAAATATTTTACAACTAGGAAACTCTTAGTTGTAGAAATTAATTAAAAAACATCAAGAGAGAAGAAATTTCCATGGTGTTTTCATTACAAAAATCTAGGCATTACATGCTAGCTACACATTTTTAATTCTTTATTAACCACTAAAAATTATGGTACCTAGTTAGTAAACTAATTATAGTGGGATAGATCTCCAGGTGGTTGATGATCTTTCAAGAATTCCAATTATGAATTAATGTGAAACTAAGATGGGAAAATGTGAGGCCATATTATCTCAACATATTGAACAATGGGGAGGAACCAGAGGAACTCCAAGATAAAGATCTTAGTTTGAATCTATTTAGAACTACTGTAGTTCTTGATAAGATGGAAGACATCATAAAATTATTTGAACAAGGAAATTTTCCCATACATTTTATAGAGTATAATAATAAATAGAGGGTTACCATAGCTATACCTTATAGCCTCATTAATGCTTTCTTTTACAACCTAGTCAAAGATAATGTATTATGCAGCGTAGATCTAAAATACAAGTGATCCTAATTACTTCAAGAATCTTGTCAAGGCATTGCAAGAGGATACTTAAAAGGAGACGATACTACTATGAAAATACTTTAGAGTAGTTTATGGTGGTCTACACCTTTTTAAGATGTACATAGAGTTACTAAACACTATGACATCTATCAACGAGTGGGTAAGCTTAATTAGTGAGATGAAATGCCTTTAGTTCTTATGTTTTAAAAATAGTAATTTGAGAAATAGGGAATAATTATTTTTGGAACTATATCTCCCTTGAGTTTGCATGGTCATGCCAGATATATTAACTTGAAAATTTACTATTTCATGTAATGGGTAGAAGTTATTTCTATCGCAAGGTGTGGTAAGTGATAAATTATCACATGGTTTAGATGTCTATTTAATATGATAAGTGATAAAGGAACACATTTTATGAATGATACTATTAATAATTTCATGGAAGAATTCATGATATTACTCCATAAAAGTACAACTTACCAACTGTAGGCTAATGGTTAGGTAGAAGCAGCATATAAAATTTTGGGTAAGATGTTGAATTTTTTTACAACATCTGGATAGATGATTGGGAGGATCATATTGCTGAAATTATATGGATCTATTACACATATTAAAATCAAGCCACCATATTCACTCCCTTCTAATTAGTATATGCCATCAAGGAAATAATGCCTATGGAGTAGATTGTACTCAGTTTGTGCATTGTAATGATCATGAGCTTAGGGATCAAGACTCATTAAGGGTATGATTTCTATATTTCAGTAAGATGGAATAAGATAGGGTAAGTACACAATAGACCTAACAAATCAATAAAAAAAAATTATAAAGCATGGCATGATCACAATATATAATTTAGTCAATTCTACCTAGATCAAACTATATTGCTTTATGAGAGTAAATTTAAATGCTTCATAGGAAAGCTACACATATGATCAATATGACCCTATATCATTCTTGAAGTATCACCATATGGTACCTCAGTTCTAAAATATTTACAGTGAACTAGTTTACCAAGGAAAATCAATGGTTATATTCTTAAGCCATATCATTTTTAATCTCTATCATGCTACTAAAAATTGAGTGGGTGTTGAGTATCACCATGTATTTAAGATTTTAATTATTGTTATTTTAATGTTTTGTTTCATAGGTTAGAATTTTTTTTAGTAGTCTTTTGCTACACAACCAATTGCAACCACTAGAACCAGTTCTCATTATAGGATGTGACCACCTGGCTGAGATAACACACTTAGGATAGCTGGTCACCATTATACCAATTTTGGTAATTAAGTCTAAAAAGGTGGAAAAAAATAGGTACAAAATATTTAAATCTAATGATCAGGTCAGATTGTTAATAATCTAATATTTCAGAATATTATAGTAGTTTTGAAGCATATTTGGTAATAAAATGACAAGTGGATGAATAAAATGAATTGATTAACTAAAGGGACACCTACTCACTATAAATAACTACTAGAGCTAAATTAAACAACCTAGGCACCAAATTTCCCTATCAATATGATTTCGAATTGCTAACATTAATTACAAAGAGAACATTTATGTGCATGTAGTCCATTAATTCAAAGGAAGTAATGACACAAATTTTTGCACCAAATAGATATAAAAGAAAGGCATATGTATAACAAACAACCATTACATTATTTATGTAATATATTATTTCTAATATTAGCCTTTTGTCTATCTATTTGTAACTATATTTCACACCAGAGTGTAATTCCTTAGATTCATCATTAAATTTATTTATTCGTCCAACCATAGACAAAGTTAAACTATTTATACCATTATCTGATGCTTAGTAGGAAGAAATGTGAATAGGGTTATGTCTCTAATAAATGAAGTGTAATCATCTAGAATCCTTCAATTTCATTGATAGGGTAGAAGCTACTCTATATGATATATAATTCTAAGGAGTAGCATAACCAATAACTTTAACACTATGACATCCACTCTATGGTTATGACACTGAAAGGTTGCTTAAGATGCCAAAATTTGACTATTTAGATGAAGATATAATGACATTGTTGAGTGAGTAAAATCATGGTGATATTCATCTGGCTCAAGATATTACATTATTGATTAATGTGTACTCAATGTCAGGAGCATTTATCCTTCCCAATCATGGTAAATATATAACGTAATACAATTCTATAGCACCACCACTTCACCCATATATTAGAGATTAAAACACCACTAAGGTAGGAATATGAACTCTTATTAATTCAATTGTGTATGTTTCTCTATGTATAATGGTTTAGTGTATCACTAAGAGGTTCTGAAAAACCATAAAACATACAAATCAAAGAACAAGAATCATCATTGACATTGCATTCTAAATTATGAATGTGTATGAGGATTTTAATTAGTGTGAATTTTTAGCTACCAAGTTCACTACCAATATCAAAAATTTACTTACAATAACTACGAAAATCTTTCAATATCAATTCTTGGTCTTGTTATTGTGTTTCACTCAATGGAAGTCTACCTTAGGGTGAATAAATGTCACATGCAATTTTTGTCTAGGTAATGCCTTCATAAGCATTACCTGGACCAAAAATAGTCAATACTATGAATAATTGGGGTGTTTAAATACATGGTGGCTGGAAGCCCTTGCACATATTTGATTACATCCTAGGATTATACAAGATGTCATATAGTGTCTAGGTTAACATATATCTTGTACCAATATACACAATGGCATAAAAATAAAGGTATATGAATTATCTACCCAACTATCACTATGATTCCATTATTCATTTCAATGGTTAAAGAAAAAAATAAGGTCTATAAATAGAAATCCTTAACTTCTAGATCCATACCTCTATTTCAAACCATCCCTCTATGTGCCAAGGAAAAATAGGCAAAACAAGTACCTCCATAATAACCCATACAACTGACACAACTATAATCCTCAACAAAACCAAAGAAAGGAAAGAGGAAAGTACCTACATCTAAAGCCTCACCACCACCATCAAATAAATAAACTTGACAAGAAAAGACAGGGCTCAAACACCCTATGGTTCTATAAATAGTCACTAAGTATGACCTACTTAAGATGGGAGTGGAAGAAAAAAATTGCTTCAATCAATGTTGGAATACATTGAAAATGATGTCTATAATGTATAATGAGAAACAAATTTCTTCAAAATGGAAAGTAGTGAATACTTCCTAAGTGCCTAATTAGGTAAGGCAATAACTTTGTATTGATATCACTCAACCACCTATTTCTATTATTATTAACACTATAAGATAGGAAATAACTTAGTAAGAATTAGAAGTGAAAATATTTTTAATAGAATGAAATGTAGGATCATTTGTTGTATATGTTATAGAATTATATATAAAATACATCCTCACACAAATCTTATTCAGGTGACCATGCACACATCTGACTATGAATGCATCGCAAATAGTACAGGAACAAATGGTTTCTTTTGACACACCTACAAAATAAGTCAATGTACAACTAGCTCAACAACCTTAACCTTAGGGAGTAAATAGATAAAATAAGACAATCAAGCCTTTTGATAAATATAGAAGAAATAAAATGATAAAAAAAAGTATATCTAAGTACAGTAAAATCATTTGAATAGATTGAATCATATGAGAGAACTAAAAACTAAGAGGAACCCATGGATACAAAAATGTCTTGAAAAAATGATGAATAATAACATGAGCTGGGTGTACTTGAACATGAGGTGAGACAATAATAACAAAGCACATAGGAATCGCAAGAATAAGCAACCATGGTACGATTAGCAAAACACCAAGCTACGTAGAGTCCACAACTAGAGTAACAAGATACAACCATGGAGCAATATAATAAAGATGAGAAAGTAGAGGATACATGAAAGTAATCTAAGGAATCCAAATCCAAAAACAAGAAATATAAGGAAGTTGAAGCTTCAAGCAAGCACAGTAAAGAAGAAGAGGTAATGAAGAAAGAAGAAGAAGAACAAAAGGCAATAACAATAGGGATAATCCACATATAGTAAATAACATGAGTAAGTAATCAAATCTAAGGCCAAATATTAATCCAAATCTCAAGCTAAAGATAAAACTAAAACCAAAGATAAGGCCAAAGTAGAAGATAAATCCAAGGCTTATGTAAATGACAAATCTAAATCCTAATTGAAATCTCAAATAAAATTTGAAGATGAAGGTTAAATGAAATCTAAAGTAGATAATAAGGCCAAGGTAGAGGCAACCACCAAGGTTAAGGAGCTCAAGTATACACAAGTCCAAGTTGAGGTATCATCTACCAGTCACACTAAGGGTATTTAAGTAGTATAACATACTAGTTAGTACTTATGGGATGTCCCTGCTACATCCAGTTGCTAAACTACCTTCTTGATTTAACTTCTTAAATATACACATGCACCTATGATATCCAAAAATATGTACATGACACTTACCACCACTATAATGGAAACATTATTAGATGTCACCCAATTGTCACTCTCCAAATAAATTGAATCAATAGCAATTTCCTAGGAATTCATTTCTTACAGGGATTTAAATTTAGAGCAAGAAGTTTGAAGTCTATGAGATGAAAAGGATGAATGATAGGAGAGGCTATTAAATTTGTGTTTTATAATCAATAATCCATTTCTCACCTTATTTACATAGGTACTAGATGATCATGTTACGTCAAAAGATAAACAATTCACAATGCTATTGATAGAGCTTACAAAGACTTGGGGACCTACACAAAAAGAATTGGCACCATGAACACAAGTATAAGCCCTTAAGTTAGAAATAGAAACCATGTGTAAATTTTTTTTTGGAATATTATTAGGTCTTATAAATTACTACAACATAAGCCAAGAAGCTATTCTAGGATATGCTCAACTAGAGACAACATTTGAATCAATCTCTGACCACTGCCTAACATGAATTTTTTACTACTCATAAAGCTAACGGTATGTTGGATGATCAAATGGAAATAATGAAAAAGATGACCAATACACTAAAAAATATTTTGGATTCTTGAGATACTATTACAGATAAGCTTCAAGTATGGTATCATGAATCATTATGTAACACTTTTAAAACTATTAAATCCTATAGGATAGCAAATATATTAGATGAGATCATATTCTACATGTAGTAGAAATAATATAATGCCAAGGAATTACTTATAATAATTTAAGATTAATATCTATAGAACATGATGATGATTTAGATACCATTATGAATTGCACTTGCAATGGTACATGAAGTAGCTACTAACTAGATAATACTCAAAGAAGATCTATGTCAAGTCAATCCAAAAATTACACAGATTGAAGATGAGCCCCAGTTCATTCCTCCTCAACAACTTCTACAAATCATAGAATGAGATATCAAGTCATAAGGATAATCTTCATAGATACCCTTGGTAGTGGATCTTTAAGATTTACTGGCTAACAACTACTCAGAAATAACAAACTCCATAGACCTATAGTGAACCATCTACCCAGTCATAGCAATAATGTTTGCGATCTACAACTTTTAAATTCTAATAGATACACATTTTTGTTAGATTTTCTAAACATTAGGAACTAGGATAGATTCGTTAAAAAGCCATAAAGGGAATCCACCTAGTTATATTAATCTATTAAAAACATGAAGGGGTAGTAGGCTAGTATACTACTTAGTTCAAACTTGAAAAGGTAGCTTAGTAGTGCACAAAGTGTGAAAAATGATAAATGGAAGATGAAGTGATTACTATGAATTTTATTTAGGACTTCTCATTTTAGTTCAATTTAGTTTATCTTGCACCTTTATCTCATGATGAGACACCTTTTGAAGTTGGGGTGAGTGTTAGCATGGGTACGGGGAAATTATTTATTTTTATTTCACACTATTTTTAATAAAGAATAAAATGGATATATGAGTCATCAAAGAGGAGTCAAAAGTTCATAAAGAGTGAATATTCATAGAGGAAGTTGAAGAGTCATTTAGAAGATTTTATAGGCAATTGTATGGGAAATTGTAGATTAGATCATTTTATGTGAATGAAAAATATCATTTGGGTTTCATTGAGTCTCATTTTTATTCTTATCCATATTTATATTTATTATTTCTCATTATTAAAAGTTTTTTATCTCTATTAATTGTTTTATTCATTCCACTATTATACTACAAATAATTATTCCACAATTGATAGTTCACACATAAAAAAAATAATCTATCAAAGAAAATGGATAACAAGACCCAATTACAATAGGGGCTATTAAATAATTACCATTATTGGTCAATTCAGAAATTACATGCATAATTAAAGATTACTATAACATTGATGAAGAGAATGCACAAGAAATTATAGATGAGTAACTAGGAAATATAAACTTAAATCCCATCAATGAAGGTGAACACCTATCTCATTTTTTTTTTACTTTAGTTAGAGTGTGTGAAAATCAAGATATTTATTCTATACAAAGTAAGGGTGAAATATGCATTTTTGCAAAAAGGGATCCACATGATATCTAAAATGGTTTTAATACTATTATATCACTTTAGGTACTCAATGTTCATATAAATTACTACACGTACTACAAATAATGTACAAAAGGCACACTCAAAGACTCCCATAAATTTAGATATAGAAATATAACTACCAAATCCAAATCAAGGAATGTTAAAAATATGGCTTCTCAATAAATTTTACTCTAACTAATTAATAATACACAATGTTACTCCTAAAATATGGTTCCGAATCAAAAATCAAATCATTAGTCATCTCATTTTGAGCCTCTCATTATCAAACCACTTATAAATGCTGAATAATGTCCTAATGTTACACTTAGTCATTTACACGAAACTAATATATGTAGTCTATATATTATTCAATCTCCTTACTATGAGACACATCATTTTAACCAAGCTACATAACTAAAGAATTTCATTGGGTCTATCCCATTACCCATCATTCTTGGTCCTAAATCATGCATAACATAATTTTACATTGATTCTATCTTTGAGTAACATAATTTAATTATCATAATATCATGGTAAATATCAATGGAAGCTACTCTAAAAAATGTAATTATGATTATCTCACATTCCAACATGATGATGTAATGGTCAAAATTTCGAAGGATGGAATAATAATAACATATGAGCAGAAATAAGGGTATATTATACCATAGTTTTCTTGTATTACTAACATGCAAGGTATTTTTATATGATAATTATACACATTGGCCTCTGATTCCAATTATTGGTTTATAACAAAATAAATAAGCCAAATATACCCTTTATGCAAGAACTCTATGGATCTCTATCCTAATCTTTTAATTGACTAACTAAATGCACTTTCCTTCTACATAGCTTCTTTGCTTTAATATCCCTTATCCAATCATTTTTGTATCCCATAGGTTTTATTTTTCACTTTGGGTGCTTACCTTCTTAATTTATAAAATTATTTGAACAGTCTAAAACAACAATATCTATGGCACTCCACTTGCCTACTATCACATATTTTATAATGTATAACATTTACATGATCTAATATTACAAATTTTTACATGTTGTTTACATGAGCACATTTAACCTTTTCCCCATTTGAGGATTATGTAAATTTTTAAATATATCACATATTTATATTACATTCCTATGAATAAATGGTACATATACATTAGGGGAACATTTATTGCCTCCCATCTTATCATGTTATGCTTTTGCACCTTCTTGATAATTGTTTGCATCCCCCCAACTTCCTCTATATTCAAAACATTAATTCTTAGCACCTCTTTTCAACTCTTTTTTTTTCATTAGATGTAAAAATATTCTAGAAACTGGATATATATAAAAAATTCAAATACGCATGTAGTCCTCATGAACCCCATGCATGGACTAAATTTGATAGTTGAATTTATTATCATGTAAAATTTTGATGAAATGAACATTGTTCTTCATATACTAGTTTACCTCAAATAAATAATAAATAATAAATAAATAAATAAACATAAAGGTAGTATATTTATTTTTTATAGTCCTTAATAATTTTTAATAATCTACTAAAAATTTCAAATTATATTAAATACATTAAACCCCCAAAAAATGAATGTGTTTTATGGGGGGATATTTACTATGGTCATGCCTAGGACACCATAGATGGCCGTCTCCAATTTTTTCTCTTATTACTAATTTATTAATCAAAAACATAAATTTATATTACTAAATAGGTTATTTATAATTATATTATATTCATTACAAGCAGGGTCAAGTGACAAATTTATTCCCTGTAAGTGGGAATGTGTGAAGGGATGTTATGTGTCTATGTTAAAATTTATTAATAGGTAAGATGTAAAGTACAAGTATAATAAAATACATATTAAATGAAAAGATTTTAGCCATGTAGATTTATCATAATATCACATTAAACCTTAAAACATTTACTTATTTTAATTAATCATCTTAAATATTTATAACTAAGATTTGAAAGTCTGAGTTATTATACATTTTACGATACAATCATTTTGGTCGATACATCATTAAATACAATTTTTAAATCTATGATCAAAACATGACCTTTAGAATACAAATACATGATCTTTAGAGTACAAATACATAAATCTTACATATTATGATACGATTATTTAATTTAAATTTTTATTAAATAAATATTTTATAAATTTTAGATACTACATGTTCACTACCTAATTCAAAATATTATGTATCCATACTAATGTGCTACATCAATTAATTTCACATTAACAATACAACTATTCAATAAATCACATATTAATAGTAGAACTATTCAATAATTGAAATATATTCAACTTTGGGGACCTTTCTCCTGGTCTTTACAAGGATAACTCATCACAACATCCTTTTTCCTTCGTTTCATTAGTCTCAAAGGGTATACTAAAGATTTAAATTTGCTTTAACTCATGTTTAAACTTTGCATTGTGGACCAATCAGAACACATTATTTTTGGTGCATAAAAATATTTGCATTTTTATAAAAGTTAAGTTACACATTTTTTAACCAAAAATATAAAAAAAAACCCATATATTTTTGTTTTTATTGGTTGAAATTTTAGATATAATATTAAGGGGAAGAGAGTGTTGATGTCATACACAATACCCTTCAAAATGTGACATCATAAATAGTACCCAAAGATAAAAGCTTTATAAAGGGAAAGGCTCAAAATACCCATAGTGAGATCGTGTGTTGTAAAGGCTCAAAGAATACATTTATTTATGATGTGGGTAACATGAAAAGTAATTTTCTATCTGATGCGCAATGTCATAACTATACAAGCACAATAATTTCATATTTTTTTTGTTAGGTTGGGAGATCAAGTCCCCATTATGTCTCATTAATTATGTCACTATTGTTAGACTTAAGTGAATATGAAATAGATTTAATCCACCATAAAATCACAAAACCATATTTTAAATGTAGGAAAATCAGATTTAATTATATGGAAATAATTCCTTCAATCACAGCTTAAATGAAAGCATAAATGGAGAGACAAAAATATCAATAAAACCATAACACATATATATCATGGTTGAACCAATGTGGACTACATAAACCATGAAAGTCCTCAATAAAATATGTAATAAAACAAGATTACAAAGACATCTAATAGAGATAGAATATCTCCTCTAGAATTCACAAATGAACTCTCTAGATTGCTGATCCAAATATGAAATCTATTAAAAATTCTCCATAAAATATCTACCACACTTATACCTACATAGAAACACCTCACAATCAGAAATAACACACCTTGTAAAATATTACCACTCTTTGTCTCATGCAAAACCTATTTTCATACCTTGTATTAACCTGTTAGATCTCTAGGGCCTCATATCCACCTGTATATAAAGGAAATATGATAGAAATTCCACCCAAGAAGAGAAACATGACATACTAAGTCCAATATGGACTTATCCTCATAGGAACACAACATTTCCATCTAAGCCAATGTTTATCCACAAGCTCCTTAAGAAAAACATGCCAACCTCCTCTCAAGGACACAATTTCCATTACAAAAGAGATAACAACTTCCATAATACACCATAGAAATTATTAAAAAATATATTTAATAATTTTCTCCTCCAAAATTATTAAATAAAATATCTAATAATTTCCCTCTTCTATGTAAATTAAAAAAATTTCAATTAGTTCCATAAAATAAAAAAATCAAGCCCACATCCAATAAATATGGAAGTCTACATGAAAATGATTAAATATGCATTTAATAATATTCAACCATATGATGAGTAAATACAAAATGCACTCCACACATCCTTGGATCTCTTTAATCCCCTAAAATGTACCATCATGTTCATGTGATATCCCGAAAGGGCTCCACACTCAATAATCTCCCACTTAGAGACCTTCTCTCCTGAACAGAATCTATCACTACTCCATGATCACTAAGACCAACCAAATGCAATATGACCACCTTGGTCATCATATCCATAGGATTATGGCTAGTATGAATTTTCTCCATCTTCACCAAGCTCTCCTCCAAAGATTTCATGACGAAGTGATAATGTAAATGAATTTATTTCATCTTTGAGTGGAAAGTTGAGTTCATTACCAAATCAATAGCAATCTGAATATTACTGTGTCGAATCTCAACTTCCTACTCATGCCCTAAGTATTGAAATGAATCTTTTAAC
>JARHVA010002907.1:1570000-1575000 GCA_037957365.1 Torreya grandis
TTTTTGGAGAGGGGTCTATGGAAATTTTTTTTTTTAAAGTATTCCCTATGGATTTAAAAATAGAAACAGAGAAGAAGTAGAATTATCCAGATTAGTCTGATATTAAAAGATTCAGTAATTAGATCGGATGATGGAAACCGAGGCTTATATTGAAGAAAGCGTTGGCCCCAATTCCTAATCTTGTCCTAGAATATCTCTCTCGTGTCCTTAATAAGATTAAAAACAATAAAATACCTTTGACACATGGGAAGAGATCCAAATTACCTTCCATAATAAGATTTCATTGTTGTTCAATCTATTTTTATATGTGAAATTTGGGCATGATTATTTGATTTTAAATTAGTATTATTAATCCAAAAAAAGTTAACTTATATTATTTTATGAAAATCTATATTTTTTATTTAAATTTAAATATAAATCATTGTTGTCTAACATATTTAAAAATATATATATTTAAATATATGTAATTGTTTAAATAATTTGAGGTGTTCCAACATATCCACTGCATTTCCTCCCTTCTACTTCTAACAAGTTTCCCTCATATATATATATATATATATATATGAGAATGTTTTACAAAAATAAGGGATACTCAGACATTGAATGTTCATGTCACATCTAATGTAATTGTGCACCAACTTTCCTCATTACTTTGAACATTTTGAATTCCATAATGAGCATACTTTTGAACTAGTGTTCATTTGTTACTATTCGTGAGTATCAACTTTTTGTTGCACCTTAAATGGAAACTGTGGGTTTTTACAACTATGCATTTAAAAGAAAACTTGTTCCTCGTTTTATTCGTTTTACAACTGTTGATTTGTAAGAGCCCTACAAAAGTGCCTTTAGTATCTCACCTCTTAATAAACACAAGACTTTTAATTTCATGATGATATAGAGGTTTGGAATTCCCATAAAGGGGAACAAACTCATTATCACAAAGATTTTAAGTATAGTGTCGCTTTACCGTGTTCCCTTCACGGGTGTACGCGTTAGACTTTGTAAGCAAAAGACTAAACTATTATATACTTAAATTATCCACATTCAAATCCACTCCACTCTTTCAAGCCTGACGGTTGGGTTAGAATCACTTGTTCATACGCCGTGCATAACAAGACAAGAATTATGTTAAAAGTCCGCCCCAATCACAGATCGATCAATGAAGCTGGTTGGTCTATTAGCCATGAAATTCAAATGTACAACTACTTAAACATACGTAACCAACCAAACAATGGACTCGCATTTGTTCTTGACGACCAACAATTTAAAAGAAGGCCGTCTCCGCAGTTCTATTCATGTATCCAATTCATCTGTAAAATCTATATCCAATGAACAATGTTATATTCTGATGTTGAGATTCAATTATATTGTAAGAGTCAAATCAGTAATAATAATAGATAATTTCATACAGTGTAAAATTGTGAAGCAAAAGCGTATTTATCATATTGTTTATTGGAATAAAATAAGAGTTGTGTTATATCGTGTTATACCGTCTCGGGTGGCGAAACAGCATGGGTGAAAAGTCACAATTACTATCCACATGCAACATAACTCTACTTTGCAAGAGTTGGTAATCTCATTTGTAAATACTTTTGTTTCTTCTTAGAATTCCATCATGTTAGTTAATGAATGTATTGAACTAGTGCATGACTTACAGGGTCAAAGATGGAGGTGGGAAGTTACAGTGGAAGGAAGATGGGAGTGCAAACATAATCGTAAGGCCAATCCTTGCTACCAGATATTTTGAAGGTTACGAAAATCAGAAAGTGCAGTTTAATTATACGCATGTGGCTATATATGAAAACGCTGAAGCGAGATTGAACAGAATGATATGTGCAAATGGGTCTGCCATTTTGAGCAGAGTAATGGAGGAGAACATAAGAATAACGAATGAGGAAAGTGCAGAAGAGATGTGTTGTTTATTGATAACTTCTGTAATGCATGAATGAAGGCCTTGGAAACCTCTTTGGCGTGTTTTAAGAAACCCGTACATGCTGCCAAAAAGCCTGCTCATTGTTCCCTGAGTGTATTCGTACGAACCTTCCAAGCAACAAGTATTATTGTCTAAGTGCATTCTGGAGTTCGCAAATTCTGAAAAAAATTATCGATTCTGAAGGTCATCAACAGATAAAATAATGACGGGTTAAAAAAAGATTAAACATTTGTTTGAATTTATACACGCCAACCTGGTAAAAATTGCTGAAAGATTTGAGATGAGAGATTTAGGTTTGATAAAATATTTTATTGGTATTAAAATATTTCAGACAAACTATGGACTTTTCATCTATCAAGTTAATTATGCTAGTGATGTTTTGAAAAGGTTTAAGATGTTGAAATACTAATCAATGTCCACCCTTCTTGTATCAGGTTTGAAATTGAGCAAAGAAAATAAGAGAAACAGTGTTGATCCAACATTATATAAAATACTCCTTGCAAATTTGATGTATTTGACTGTAACAAATCCTGGCATATGCATGTAGTGAGTCTAATTTCAAGGTTCATGGAAACTCAAAAAGACATGAAATGGTAAGCAATAAAAAGCAATTTTGAGATATATAAGTGTATTAAGAGAATATGGTATTTTATATACATAACCAGATAATTGAATTTAATTGGTTATATATACAATGATTTTACTGGTAACATTGATAATAGAAAGAGCACTTTAGAACATGTTTTTCATTTCAGATCAGAACTAGTGTCATGGGCTTCCAAAAAAATTAACCCATTGTAACTCTATCAACAATATAACCAAAATATGTAGCATCTATATTGATAAAATGTCATGCAATATGAAGGATAAGAATAATTTTAGACTTCAAGCCAGAGTAAGGAGGAGCAACAATGATCTTTTATGATAATAAATCAGCAATAGCACTATCAAAGATTTGTGTTTTTTTCAAAACATTGGAAAAAATATTGATTGAAGATATCATTTTATAAGATAATTCATCAACAATGGATAAATATATTTATATATTTTCAAAACTGAAGATCAAATTACAAATACATTATCAACTCCATTAGGTAAGGATATTTTTCAGCTTCTGAGAGAAAGGTTACATGTCATTAATAAGTGAATTCAAACTTAAGGAAGTATCGTAAATATAAGCTTGACATTATATGTATTTAATATGTGTATCACTATTTTTTAATTTTTTATTTTAATAATTAATATTGTTAACTTTTTAATGTATTAAGATATTCCTCGTATTTGATGTATTAATTTTGATCCATCATATTTAATTTATCCATCATTTTTAATGTATTATGGAACCTTCCAGTATGAATTATAAATAATCTGTCAAGAAATATATTAGGATCATTTTGTAGAGATAAAAATTAAAGAAAGAAAGACAAGATTAGAAGAAATATTATATGAAACAACTCATATTTTAATAGAGTTTTTTTTATCTAGTTCATTTTTTTAAGTATGTGTGTGTGTTATCATTTGTAAGCATTTTATTTAAATATGTATTATAATATAATTGGTCAAAAAATTGATGTAGAATGTGGCATATACTAGTATAAGCCATGTACGTTAGATTGAATTCAACCTATTCATAAGAATACTAAGGTAGCGCTTCACTTGTGTTTTGTGTGCATATTATTTGTGCCCAATTAAAGAGTTCACATCACACAATAATATTGTTGAATATGGATTTCTTTCCTATTTGGAGAGTGGACAAATTTGTGGATATTTTTAATAAAATTTATGTTTGTGTTTATTTCATACCAACTTCTAATTACCCAAACCACTAGTTTCATATATTTCCATTTACTATTCCATCACACATTTTGAAAATTGCTTCACAAAATATTTTAATCATATATTTACATGGCTGATAACATGAGATCCCTAGATGTTATAGGTCCATATCTGGGATTTAAGGATGAAGTGGTCTTAATATACAAATGTGTTATGTAAGATCAATTATATTGTATATTTTTAGTTATGATTTTTTTTTTAATATATATATTATTGGCTTTGATGGGGTGATTAAAGGAATCAATTTTATTTAACATTCAATTAATATATTTCATTTCCACTAATTAAAATTCTTTATTTTTTATATATTAGATTATTTACAATTTTTATATAATAAACTTATGAATTTGTTAACCAAAAAATATGAAAAAACTATTTATTTATATTTAATTGGTTAAAATGATGGAAATGTTATTATAAGGTGGAAGAATGACATCGTGAAAATAAATAGGAACTCATTTGTACTTGTTAGGATATTGAATAAAAAATGAATAATGTATAATAAAATTATACAGTCTATGCATAGGATAGATACATTAGGTTACCTATTTTTGTGAAGATATGGTGAACTAAAAACAAAATATATCAAACATGACATTTTCCCACATGTAATGCCAAATATGACAATTATTGTGTATGGTACTCTATACAGTTCCACTCTATCGGTGGGAGTTCACTTGAGTTTAAATTAGGAATTGAAGTCCTACATTACATTACACATTGGATCTACATGTTCTAATTGGGATTAAATCCATTAGGCTTTAAATCTTGATTACAATTGTCAGCATTTCACCATGATTTCCAAGGTTTAATCAATAAAATACTTTCATTATCCATTAAAGAAGCTTAGCAAAATTTTCTAAAGACCCCTTCATAACTCTTATCCTGACTAACATTAGCCAATGGGAATAAAACAAAATTCAAAACCTCACATGTTGTAAATTTGTGAGACAAAATTAAAAAATTGATTTGACTCTCTTTAAAACCAAATAAATAATATAATTATTTAATTAAAAATAGATTTATTTAAAATTTAGTTAATTTAATTTTAAAATTAATCTAATTTAAATTTAAATAATTTATTTTAATTTTTTTAATTAATTTAATTAATTATTTTCTTACAACTTAAATTGATTTAGACTTAGTCGGGGTAAAAGTCCATGACCACAATTACATTTTCTCAATAGACAATGGAAGTCCCTTTGAACGTGAATGTTCAATCACCAAAGAA